>JAVSBS010008217.1:0-29020 GCA_033124195.1 Coracias cyanogaster | reverse complement strand
ACAATCCCTGGCAACGCTACAGGCTTGGGGAAGAGTGGCTGCTGGAAAAGAACCTGGGGATGTTGGTTGAAAGCCATCTGAACATGAGCCAACAGGGTGCCCAGGTGGCCAAGAAGGCCAACGGCATCCTGGTCTGTATCAGAAATGGTGTGACCAGCAGGAGAGGGAGGTGATTGTACTCCTGTACTTGGAAATCGTGAGACTGCACTTTGAGTACTGTGTTCAGTTTTGGGCACCACAGTACAAGAAAGATATAGAGGTGCTGTAGCAGGTCCAGAGAAAGGCAGTGAAGCTGGTGAGGGGTCTGAAAAACATGCCTTATGAAGAGCAGCTGAGGGAACTGGGGTTGTTTAGTCTAGAGAAGAGGAGGCTGAGACCTTATTGCTCTCTACAACTACCTAAAAGGAGGTTGTAGTGAGGCTGATGTTGGTCTCTTCTCCCAAATTACTAATGATAGAACGAGAGGAAATGGCCTCAAGTTGCGTCAGGAGAGGTTTAGACTAGATAATAGGAAGAAATTATTTACTGAGAGAATGGTTGGGCACTGGAACAGACTGCCAAGGGAGGAGGTGGTGGAGTCACCATCCCTGAAGGTGTTCAAAAACTGGGTAGATGTGGGACTTCAAGACATGGTCTGGGGGTTAGGGAGATGTTGACTGAAGGTTGAGCTAGATGATCTTAGAAGTCTTTTCCAATCTAAATGAATCTATGATTCTATGAATGTGTGCTCACAGCCCAGAAAACCAATTGTGTCCTGGGCTGCTTCAAAAGAACTGTGGCCAGCAGATCAAGGAAGGTGATTCTCCCCTTCTAATCTGCTCTTGTGAGACCTCTCCTGGAGTACTGCATCTAGCTCTGGAGCTCCCAGCATAAGAAAGACATGAATCTGCTGGAGTGAATCCAGAGGAGGGCCACAAAGATGATAAAGGGGCTTGAGCACCTCCCCTGTGAGAACAGGCTGAGAGTTGGGGTTGTTCAGCCTGGAGAAGAGAATGCTCCAGGAGGACACTATAGAAGCCTTCCAGTACCTAAAGGCATCCTAAAGGAAAGGTGAGGACAGAGTTTTTCCAAGTTTATGTAGTGATAGGATGAGAGGTAACAGTTTTAAACTGAGAAAAGGTAGATTTAGATTGGATAATAGGAAAAAATTATTTACTGTGAGTGTGGTGAGACACTCGAACAGGTTGCCCGGAGAAGCTGTGGATGCCACCCCCGGAAGTGTTGGCTGGGGCTTTGTACAACCTGGTCTAGTGGGAGGTGTCCCTGCCCCTAGCAGGGGAGTAGGAACTAGATGATCTTTAAGGTCTCTTCCAACACAAACCATTCTATGATTCTACAAATGGTAAGTGGCCTTATTTTTCTGCAAATGATTTGGGGGGGAAGTTATATTAATGAATAATTATCCTTGAAAACAAAAATTTTTCTTTGTAGTGACATACAGTGAAAAACAAACCCTTATTAAGTAACACATTTAGTTTCTGAGCTTCCACTGCTCCAATAATTCTCATCAGTCTCGTAGGCAGGCAAGCGTACAGAAGGTTCATATTTAATAATGTTTAGACTTTTCTTTTTAATTGGCAGAGTATGAGAGCATTACTTCTCATCATCAGTCCTGAATTTTCCAGAGGTAGTTTGAGAAAGTAAAATCCATTCTTATAAATACTATTAGGTTAATTTAGTAGTATCTTAAAGATCTGATTTGATGAAAACTCATAATGTCAAAAACACTCAAGTATTGCCAAATCAGACAGTACTAAAAAGATAGTAATTGTGGAATCATGGAATAAATTTGGCTGGAGGTCATATGCTCCAACTGTCTACTAAGAGCAGGACCAACTTAGAACAGGTTGCCAAGGGCCTTTCTGCAATACAGGTTCACCCTACACTGTGTCACTAAATTTGCTCTGGTGAACTGTAAGGATGGGTGATAGGTGAGAGAAGGTTTGCTTACCCTATTTATTTTTTAAAGTATTGAGTAAAAGAGAGATCGAGTGCTGCTGTGCTAACATTCTTCCAGCTTAAGCTGAAGTTGCAGCAGAAAATTAAAATTGAAGAGCTTTCTAGCCTGTTGTTATAACTATGAATATGGGCCCCAGATTATACTTGCTACAAAGCTGATCTCTCCAGTTCAGCTTATGGCAATTAGTAAAATAAGGAAATGGAGTCTTGGTTTGGATAAATTGTCTGCAGACTGTGTTGAGGGACAACTGAAGCTGAATCTTTGATAAACCAAAATAGTGTCATGTGTACCTAGCTGTTTTAATGAGAATCAAGGGTGCAGTTTTGAAACAAACCTGATTGAGCCCAACCACAGAATAGCCTTGGAGCCTATGAGCTGTTTTTCTTCTGGGTGAAACTAAACTGAAAGATGTGTACACAGTACACACCTGAAGTACTCCAGTAATTAATCCACGTTCAGTCCCTTTGACCACAGTAAAGATAATCCAAAGCAGCCTCCCTTGTCCCTCTTAACACATCCAATCCTCTTTAGTAACACTCTACAGATCTTCTCCTTTTTGCCCTACATCTTGCTAATATAGCCACAAAGACAACCACAAAGTGATCTCCTGTTCATTGGGAACTTTATTCCTCTGAATTCACTCTAAGAATATCTAATTATGTTGGAATATCAGTAGTGGCATGATATCTGTTATCAAACACTATGGAAAATGGCCTTGATTAGAATCCAAAGACAATGAGATAACTCAGCACTATCAACATTTCAGCCAATGTTGTTATTATCACAAATATTTTACTGTACAGCCAAATACACTAATTTGCATTCAAGGTTATCTACATTCCTTACAGCCTTACATATCAAAACATAGAGTATCTGAACCCTGCTGGAGATGGCTTAAAACTTTTTCTGCAAAGACTCAAGATTTGCTATATATTTGGATGTAAATTTCCATGGCTTAGGGTCAAGGCAATAAAAGGTACTCTTTTTACATGGAATATCTATATAGTCCAGTTCTAAACTGCAGTTGATATCAAATGGTTAAAGATGAGCAGTTTCTTGTCATCTTTTATTCTTTTAAATCCAATGTTCCCATTTACGTTCTTTTCAAACAGGAAGCTGATAAAACACCTTTTGTTTGACTGACATTCTCTAAATTTAATAAAAACCCGCAGCCTGCCTTAGCAGTCTAATCAACATGAAACAGAAAGACAGAAATCAAAGTGTTTGTAGGATATTAAATATAGATGTCCTCTAACTTTGCCCTGGATAATCAATGCACAGTTAGATAGTTTTAATGCATGTGGAAAAGTATCAGAAATGGCTCCAGGCTAATAAACCCGTGTTTGCTGCACACACTCTCTTGAGTACTTTTTCTGCTCCCCAGAAATGTGCACCTCTGCATGCTAAGACCATACAGCAGAAATGAAAGATAAAAAATATCCTAGTGAATAAACATCTTTTTCTTTCCCTGGGCCATTAGCAAACCATTCAATATAAGGCAACTCTGTCTGAGGAGACTAGCTTTAAGGCTATTTCCAAAATGAGATCTGGAACCAGGTCTGCACTGACTTTAGAAGTGCGGTTGAGGCAACCTGTCATGCCATGTCAGGACTTTATACTAGTGGCTACCCCTCCAAAAAGTCTCATAGACATTTAAGTTATGTATTCTGAATGCACCTGAAATAAGTTATCAGGTCTCAGCTATTTCCATGAGATCGGTGATGTTATTATGGGAACATAAACATAATCTATTTGCCTTCAGAGACTGCTTGCAGGAAGAACATGGAGGCCATCATCTACTTAGAAACCACTGATAGGACTATCTTGAGAATCTCAAATCTCATAATGAACCAATAAACCCGTTTTTCTATTTCAGCCTCCATGATCTTGCAACAGAACTTTTCGGCAAAAACTCCAAGTGTCTTCTCAGTGATGGGAAATGTGAATCTTATTTCCTACCTAGATGGAGTCCACTGACTGTGAAGTGATTCACAAATTTGTAAAGTTAGGGAGAATTTCCCTTGAACAAATATGGCCAAATGAGCCAAAGAAAACACTCCCAGAAGAGCTAGAAGTTTTTTGCAGATGACTAAGAAACTGAATCTAAAAGTGTATCTTATTCCCACATCATCAGGAGAGTACTTCAGAAAAGTTAACAGCCTGGATATGATATTCAAACAAGTTCTCCTTGCCAAAAATACCATCCCAATATTTCCAGTAGATTTGAGATTAGTCCCATGGAATCTTGTTAAAAAAATACTACATTAAACAGTTCTTCCTGAATACCTCATGAAAAGCAAGAGGGTATTGGTCAGATCTGTTGGATACAAAGATCCTTTGGATAGATATAATCCTTTAAATAAGAACTATGTTATGGCTTTAGTAGGCTTCCTTTTCTGTTTCTGAAGGAAGTTCTGCATCTGGGATACAGCCTATGATGGGTTTTGTGCCACCTATACTATTACTATAACCTGTGAAGACAAAGTATTTTGTTCACTAAATACTTGCAGAACATTATTTTACTCAGGATCATCAGCCATCATGACCTAGAATTCTATGAACTTAATGTCATTAAGGACTATGGACTATTCCAGTATTGATTTCTGCATTGTACTATTATTCAATTCATTTATTAAGGGTAAAACATGTGGTTTCTAAGCTGGTAAAGGAGCTCTGCAGCTGCTCATGGATAATGTAAGTGCTGATCTACACACAGAATACATTTCTGCCCAATAAACAGCTTATTTTTACAGCAGTGTAGTCAAAATAGTCCTGTAATGCCTATTCCTGAGAAGTGTGTTAAACAGGGTAAAATCAATATAAGCTTGTCTTGAACCCAAATACAAGCATACAGAAGTACCAGTACAAAATATGTTGGTTACAGTGTGATTGCATGGCCAGGCACAGTGTATAACCATTTTCTGCATTTCAATTGTACATTCAAACGTTTTTTAAATTTGAACAGCATCAATTAATAAAATGTTCCTTTCTGCCAATTTCCGAAAGATATGCCTAATTACTGCACCCCTGTAATGACATTTAGAAGTATATAATTTTATTCATACACTTCTGGGAATAACAACAGCTTAGATGCTTTCAATGCTTAGAGTCCATAATATAATTGTTGTCAGAATACTTCATTGGCACTGGATGGAGAAGCAGGTAGAAGATGGTGGAGAGACAGATACCATTTATTTCCTAGACTTCATAACTGTAAAGAACAAAATGCTCTTTTTGATCTGTTATCAAAAGGAAATGTTGTAGTCTGAAGAGAATTGAGTAAATAAAAATAAACAAGTTTCATAAACATCATTATGACCATAATTAGGTAGGTGACAAAATATTAATAACAAAAAAGTTGCAAAAGTATTGTATCCATGTTTGGTTTTAACCCTCTGTATGTCAAATGCAGAGATTGAACTCAGAGACCGTGTATCTCTAAACATAGATGACATAGAGGAATAAATTTCAGTTCAAGTGGGAGAGGGACTAGCTTTAGAATACAGAATATAAAATGGGACTTTGTTGTTTAATGAAGGGTTTAGTTACATTACCAGAATGCTATATACTGAACAAGTGTTGCTAAAAAACAGGAATCTCCTATTTGGAGGAAAATACGCATCTCATAATGGAAGGGAAACACAGGAAGCTTCTATTTGGGATGACATAACCCAAGCACATACAGAGTTGTTCCAGAGCTTAAGAAAATTGCCAACAGCAGGTACCACAGGCAGAGTCATCAACAAAAAGCATTAATTGTGCTTACGCAATGTTGAAATTCAAGCGTGAAGAACTGATTGCAACTGTGCTTTGTGTTTAAGTATGCACCCATATTACATGTAGGTGAAACATTATTTTACTGTTGTTAAGGTGAAATATGCTTCTGGTCTATTTTAGTCTATTTGTATTCTAATGCATTTGTGCAGGATGGAACTCAGTAGAAATCAGCATGTAGATGGGATAGCTAACTTTTCTGACAAGAAAAACCTAGACAAATGAAAGAGGAAGCATTAAATCAACAGACATATATAACATTAATCTCTGTATGTAAACTATGAGCCCAAAGACATGGAGTAGGAGGCACCCTACCACTGAGCAGCTGACTGAGGGCACAGAGCAGCAGATGTGAACTGAAGTGCTCAGTACATCAGCATGGAAGTAATGTCGTGCTTGTGTAATTACTTGAGTCTGTGTAGGTGAACTGAACGTCAAAATAGAACTATAAAAATGTTTGGGTACCAAATAATGGTAGATGGAATCAGACACCTGAGACTGCCTAATAAATCACAGCAACTCCTCTAGTAGGCATGCGTAAGTTAGGTTCTGTGTTTTACGATTCGCAAGAGCATAAATTCTGAAGACATATTCAGAGAGTTCATGCATTGTGTCACTCTTTGGTCTTAGTTGTCTTTTGTTAATATTACCATCATCTAAAGGTCAAGAGCAACGGCAAAAAGAAAATCTGTTCCAAATACCCTCTAAAGAACAAATTAAGAACAACAAATCTCCCCATATGACTAATAAATTCTGTATTGATGATAGAAAATAAGACAATTTAGATAAGTTTTGATTGTAGAGGAACTTTTCACGTGTTGTTTGTTCAACTTCTCTTTTCCTTGAGGGAATTTTATTGCACTCTAATTAGACTAAAAGGAATTGTAAAAGCTAATTTTATGTTACAGCCCCAATAGGCCAAACAATAGAAAGTACTTGTAAAGGAAAAACTGGTTATGTCGCTCAGAGTAATCTGAAAATGAACCTGATACTGACAGAATCCACAGAACGCACTATATACATATATGCTCTGCAACCAAGACAGCCACTTAATAAACCTGTAAAAACAAGTATTTTTTTTTTTTTTTTTTTAGCAATTAGTTCTTTACAAGGCTTCCTTTGTGAGCTACTTTTAGATTTATCATTAGGAAGTCGAAGCCTGGAGAGCTGAAAGGGGTTTTCAGAGGTCATTAGTCACCCTCCAAGGCAAAGTCCTGAAAGACATAACAAAAGCATTTCTGGAAGATACCAGCTTGATCTATAGTTGAAAATCTCCAAATAGGAAATTCCTCATCCTTACAGCAGTCAACTCTGGTGCTTACCTGCTTTTATAATTAAAAAGACCTTACTCATGTTTAACAAAGTAGTGCTGAAGATCCTTTCTTGTCCTACTCTGAAGTGAACACAGAACAACTTCATTTCCTGCTTTTTTAAAGCAACATTTAATGTATTTGAAGACTCTCTTATCTTGTCATGGTCTTCTCTTTTTCTAAACTAACCAAATTCAATTTTTTGTTAGGTGAAAAATGAAGGCTAGTCTGCAAACGTACAGACATTTTGCAGTCAAAATGGACATAATACTTATGAAGAAGGAGAATGTTTACTTCACATTATAAATAGCAGTCTAATTATAGCTGCAGGACTATTCACGCTCTGTGTAACAGATCATGTAAGTTTTCAGATTAAACTCCCCTTCCCTGATCTTATTACACTACAATCTATTTACTGGCAGGACTCCCTGTATCCTCTAGCCAATATGTCTTCTCCCACCCCTTCCAGTCATGTTCTCAATCCTGCCTTTGTTACCTCCAGCCCTTGTCATTCCATCCTATCCCTTTCCTCCTAAACAAGTATCTTCTGGAGAACTTGCTCCACTCCTTCATACAAGTCAAACTCCCCAGCTGTCTTAGTCTTCCTGTAAAATCTAAGACAATAAACAACAGCCTTGTCTCCTTAGCAGATGAGGTGTTATGTTTTATTCCCCTGCCATACCTCATGACAAGGGTGGATAATACACACTGCATGTACAAACCTCACACATTGCCCAAGCCACTATTGCTCTGTTCACTTCCTCTCTTTTCCTCATTATCATAATGAAGACTACATTCTTCATAATGCTTATATGGAGAATGGGTAGTATCAGACTCAGGATAGGTCTTGCAGAAATCCACTATATACATCTTTCCAGTCTGGCAAAAATCCATTGATAATTGCTTGAGGCTAACAGAACAACTGTTGGGGAAGCTCTCTCATACTGGTGTTACCTAGGTCATAACTGCTTAGTTTGCTCACAAGAACACTCTGTGAGGTAATATCAAAGCCTTACAAAAGTCAAGATTGTTGCTCCACTCACCTATAGGAATTGCATCTTTGTCAGGTAAAAGTTGTTATTGGTACGGTTGATTTTGGTCAAACATCTGATGACAATTGTTTTCCTGAGGGCTTTTATAAATGGATTATTTGCTCTGTTTTCATCTGGTAAATTAAGCTAAAACAGTTAGTCTGGAATTCCTCAGATGTTTTGTAAGGCAGGTCCATTTCTTTTCATCCCAGTCATTTGAAATATTTTTCAACGAGTATTTTTTAGTACAGAAATATAGCTGCTAAGGATCCTGGGACTGTTAGAAATGCTAAAGGTTTAAACTTCATTAGGTGACTTGAGAACATCTGTCTCAAGTACTGTCTAATGTGCATATTAAAAAAAAATCTTACTAGTTATTTCCTACCATACCATTTTTAAAGAAGAAAATGAGAAGTCAAGATTATGCTGTCAGATTAACATTATTTCTGAGGAAAACAATATTACCATTATAGCTCCATCAGACTAAAACTTGCTTGCTTCTTTGAGCTAGCACAACATGTTTCAGGTAATTTTGGTAATATATTAAACTAACCTGTCTGCACTACAATATACCACAACAAAAAACCTAAGTCTTTCTATCTAATTAATTTCTTAACTGTAATGAAAAAAATATCCCTGAAATCTATGTACAAACTACTTAAGACCAGCATACCCTACCTACAGCATTGCTTTGCCTATAAAGAAAGGAAAGCTTTTATTTTCTAACAGCTTACTTAAATCTCTTAATCTAGTTAGATATAACTGCATCTAAACTGTGCCAGTAAGAGTGCCACTTTTCTCTAATTATAAAAACAGTTCATAAATACCAAAATGGTATATGGCTTTGCTGGTACATATAAGAAGTAGAACTGGAAAAAAATAGGAAGAATAAAGCAAGTTTTTCATCTCCTTTGTTCCCACCTTCCTTCCCCCTCCCACATTACACAGTAGACTGGGAAGCTCAGTTTTTTTACAGTCTATACTTTTCAGACTTCTTATTCATTTCTCCAGAGCCATATTGTTTGTATTCATGACTGTCCTTAATAGGAAGATAGCAGCAGTGCGGAGGACACTGGGCATACAAGACAGACTACTTAATATGAATTAAGTTTTTGGACAATAATACTTCAACATTCTGATTACTTTTAGTCAGAAAGGAGATAAAGAGTGATAAATGGAAACCTTGACATTTCCTCTTCAGTGGCTGTTCCTCCACAGAAGTAACTTGGACTTTAATAACATCAAGCATCTTATCTTAAATGTGTTCATTAACAATAATGGTGTGTTCCTTTGTCAGCAAGGAAAACATACTTTTTCTTGAACTTTTATCATAATATTGTGAAGATTATATTAATGCTTAGAAACTTAATCTGTATGCAAAATGTTGTATTTTTTATGTATTTCAACTTTTGAATAGTCTATTCTACATTCTGAAAATTAACACTATGTTCTCTTAGAATTAATCAGAAGCATCTTACACAAAGGCATAAGCAAAAAGTTTTGAATGAAATTTCTTTTAATAACAGCAGTCTGCTCTAAGGAAGTGAGTGATCCCTTCTCTAAGGATGTTTATTAAGGGCTGAAATAACTTTGATAAGAGACAAATTGCTACTGTTGTTACTCTGCATTAACCTAATGAGTACTATTTGGTAACTATTTGAAACAAAAACCATGAGATGCAATTCCTTTATTTTTCCACTCAGACATGCAAATATGATAAACTAAAATTACACATTTGTTTAGTAAGTGGTTGCTAAAATAAATACTTTAAGTGATGTGTTCCACATCTCAATTACCCACTTTCTCAAGTCCCAAATGCATTCACTGTCTAAAAGGTGACATATGGCATGTCTTGTTAGAATTAGGCTGAAATAATTTTACTCCAAGGCTTTGGTATCTTGAGCTTTGGACAAAAAGCTAAATGAAGTATGATATTGTAAATGTCTAGGAAATACGTAAGCAAAATCAGGGCTTTTTTTTTTTTCCTCTCCTGTGTTTGCCACAGAGAGGAAGGCAAATGCTAGAAACTTTTTCTCATACTGTAAAAGAATTTTATCTCATGTTTAGTATTTATAATATAAGGTTTTCTAAACAGCCTGAGACTTAAGATCATCAAAATCATCTCTGTCTGCAGTGGTCAAAACTTCCTGCTTCACGAAAAGATAGAAGATAAATTTTTAGCTACTTTCAGAAACTAGATAAAACCAAGAGGTGATGTGCTGCTTGGAAACATACATTAAATTCCTATGCTATTGTTGATAATAAGATATGAAATGAATCTGAAGAAAAAAAAATTACTGATAAAGGATAGAAATGAAAATACTAAGTTTTAAAACCCCCCTTTGAACTTCTTTTGGTCTTTCTTCAATTTTCAAACAGTGATCCAATAATTTGTTGCAGACTTTCCTATTTCAAAACTGAAATAAGTTAGTGAATGCAGGCTTTACTTTTGTTTGTCAGAAATAGCTTTTCATAAAACTGTAGAATATTAATCAAATAAGAGAAATGAGCAGAAGATAATTATTTATTGTAAGGAAATTGAAGAATAAGAGCAAATGAGCTATTGGATCATGCTAAGTCCATGGTAAGCTCATAATCAAAAGCTCTCTGTTAATTTCTCTGCTGCCTTTTTTTTTTAATTAGAGGAATGTACTTTTCATATGAAGATTCAATAAAGGAGAACTAAAGGACAAAAGCCTATAGAGTTTCATAATTCTTATTTCTCTATTGAAAGACGTATTGCATTTTACCTTGAAGTTCTTCAATCTCTTTAATTTTTTTTGTGTTCTTTAGCGTTTCTATGTAGATTTCTTTGTTCCTAGAAGCAAAATATTTTAAATAAAATGAGAATGTATTGCATTGTCATGTGAAGCATGGATACCTACAGACTTCTTTTCCTTTAAGATTTTCCAAATTGAAAGTATATTCAAAGAGGGTAAAGAGGTAGTTACAGAGAACTTCTGTGAAGACGCTTACTTACATATTCATAGAATAAGCAGTTTTGTTCAAGAAAGTGTTGTATTCAAGAAGGCAACAGAAGAAGACTAGACTGAAAAAAAGTAAAAAGGCAGTCCTCCAAGATACCCCAGTTCACAGAGGCATATTTCTTAGCGGATTAAAAATAAATAATCTGGTACATAGATACTAATTGTGCTGGGAAGCATGTAGCAGCCCTACTCACCAACAAGGAATTAACTATTCTGTAAAGAGACAAAGCAATCTAAGTAAACCATTTGGTCATCACTAGTCGTAAAATTTTATACTACTCCAGAGGAAGCTTAGTGTCACTTTCAGGGAAAATTTCCTTGCTCCTTTGCCACATTCCTTCTTTTATGAGGTTCATGTTAGGCTTGTCACTGGACATCTAATATCTTTCACAAAATATTGTGTTAGCCAATCAAAAAATCCTTCTGTACATTAGTTTTATGAAAAGGGACTATTAAAACATCAATGCCTCCTACAATATTTTGGAAATTATTTTTCCTTCTGTGTTTGATATGTCTAAAAGTTTGAAAATATTAATTCTGAACCTACATAATACTGTAAATGTATTGAAGATGAAGTTAATTGGCATTCACCATCTTAACTAAGCCCAAAAGGAATTAACTAATGAGTCTAATTAATTTTTCGCTGATGAACACAGAAATGCACATCTTTACTGTTACACAGAATGGAAATTCATGCAGATGTTAATTGTGTTAATATAATAGGCAAAAGGAAAAAGTGTGAAATTTATGGATGTTATTTTCTTTTTCAACATCCCAAAATGCAAAGAAAGGAAAAAAACAGGAGGAAGATAAGTTAAAGGAACTAATAACTGAAGCATAAAATTCAGATATTATACATGGTTTCCATTTTCCTCAGTGTTATGTCTGGCTTCCACACAGTCGCAGGTAAACTTCTGGAATGATTTAAATCTTTAGTAGAGAAAAGATTGAATTCAGAAGCACAGTAATGACTTGCCTGTGACAGAAGAAATTAAGATTTACAGATTTATGTAAGAGTTGTAGAATTGAAAGCAAAGCTTTATGGAGGTGATTAAACTTTAAGAACCTCAATGGCTGAGTAGCTACTTTGTCAAACAGCAAACAATAATGGAAAGTGGATATGATTTTTCTAAATGACTAGTAATAAACATATCTCAGTTTGCCTATTGCTGATATGAGTTGAAAATTCATTCTTTTTTGGAGATAAGATTAATTTATCAAGTGCATACTAGTTACCTCAAAATACCAAACAAATTTGTATTGGTGACTATTGTCAACTTGGGACAAATTTAACACCAATCCTAAAGCACTTACCACTTATTATATGAATGCACTTGCTCAGTTTTAGCCAAAATGCTTTCAGATGTCTACATTGGACGCTGTCAGAATGATCTTTGATAGTTTTGAGGGTGGGAAACTTGGCAGACTGGATCAGACCAAAGGACCATCAAAGTCCCTGTAATCTGCAAAGCCAGTAGGTTTCCAGTAAGGCAAAGAGAAGTATGAGGGATATATGGAAGGAAAATTTTACAAATTCAGATCACACTGAAAGTCCTCTTTTTCCTTCTACAGACTCCTAATTTCCAGAAACAAGTATTTACGGACCTTTTGATTCTCTCCCTCAATGAGATTATGATAAACATTCTGACACGGAGTTCACTGAAACTGATGTCAGAAAAAAAGATCTAAAATATAAAGGGAAACAACTTATTGGACTATTGTAGGATAGAGGAATTGAACGAGATCTCACACATTTTTATACAGCCTATGAACCACTGCTAGGGAAAAAGGCTTATTTTTCTTGTTTATTTTACCAGCGGGGGACTGCCTTTGCAAAGGATGTTTCCCTGTTCCTTTCTTCGATTTTTTAAAGACATGCATTTCCTATGCTAGAAAGTGAGTTCTGTCAAAGCTTGAATATAAGGGATGTTTCAAAACTGATATATGGTGAAAAGAAATTTTGTGCACAGTGCTATAATCAAACCCATTTGGAATTAAGACAAATTTAGTAAATGCAAAGTGTATAAAATAATGGTTTCAACAAATAACAGAATTGTAGTTATGAGAAATATCTGAAAGAAAAGGAAGTAAAAGGGAGGCATGAGATCACAGCTGTGAGCTGTGCAAGTTTATCTGCCTTTAGCAAGAGTTTTTATTAACCTCTTGGGAAAACAAATGCTATGGGGAAACCTATAGCCCTTCCTTTAACAAAGTAAAAATCCCCACATTCCAAGGCTTGTTGCTTAACTGTTTAAGAGAGTGAGTATAGTGCAGTCTGTTGAACATGTGGCTTGGTGGAGAAACTACAGGAACAGAGAGCTATTAGAATTGCCAAGGCTCTAGGCAAGAGACATAGCAAACACTGCAGCTATAGAAAATGAAGTACTTCAGTCAAAGCTAAAAACTATTGATAGCAAGAAGCAGACAATACAGATGAAGTAGAAGTAAGTTCTAATATAGTGGCAGAGACATCACTATTCAATCCGTCTGGGGAAAACTTTATGTACAAATCTTCCAGCATAGCCCATGAAAAAACAGCTGTAGACAACACAGTCTTCATCCTCCTATTTAGGAGAGAAAGTACCACAACCTAACTTATACACCAGCTGCAGGAACATATAATCACAATCAGATTCTCGTTTCATTCATCTGCAGTCATTAGCAGTGTTACTTCCATCTCGTTAGCTCATCAGCAGCATCCAGTTTTATTTTGCCAAGGACTGCAAAGACCAAAAAGAAGTGTTGCTGGGCTAGAGGCTCTTTTTAATGTATCTTAATAATATATCATGTTTTATCTGGTTTCTTTAGAGTGGTTTATGGTGCAGATGCTTACCAAAGGAAGATATAGAGCAGTATGACTAATTACAAGAAAGAGCTGATAAAGGAGCTTAAGTTGTCAAATTGTTTTTTGACACAACACTGACCATGAAATAGCTTCAGAACAGCTCCCAGGGAAACCTGTGTGTTTGGTGCTTCTATAAAATGCCCTGCTCAAATTCTAGTATGACTCGAGGAAAAAGGAGCACTCAATGGCAGAGAGTCATGAGGATTAACTTTGCTGGAACGTGTACTACGTTCTGTGAAGACTTTAATTTTCAGGGCTATTTGGGTTATTAATCCACCTAAATACTTTTTAAAAATTGCTATGTGGACCATGAAGTAATGTTCCAGAACTGATTTGTCATGTAATAAGTTAACTCAATCCTTCAACTTCCTTGAGCAAAATCTATGCCTAAAGGGTTGATGATTTTCATGGACTATAAAGGCCTATTATGCATATAAAATGCATTCACACTAAAAATTAATACCACTATTTTTATGAGTTTTGGATCTAACTATAGTTGTTTACCCACACTTACAATATTTGATCTCTGAAGTAGGATAAAATAATTATAAAACTATGATTCTACATCTTAAACCCCAAGCATCTCCTTGGAGATTTTGAAGTGGACTGTCTCCAGGTTTCTCATCAAAGAAATAACAAAGTCTTGATTTTTTTTGCAATTACCTTCACTGTTTTTTTTCCCCATTTTCCCATGTTTGATTTATCAGGAGGTTTGGCCTCTTATTGCCGTCCCAACTTTTCTTTCAATTCTGTAGGTTAGTTGTTATAAACAAGAGGCAGCAAATACTTATAAGTATTTGTCTAATACACATGTGTAAGGCTATTTAAAATTCTCGACAGGAAAGTGCATAAAACAGTAAGACATAAAAAAATCCAACAACCTACCAAACCATGTAAACATATAGTCACAGTAAGGTGTTTGGCTGAAATTTTCATCCAAATTAGTTCTGTTTTCAGTTTTGAATCTGATAAGTGAAATTTCCAGAGCCATTTATCAGGCTAGTCTCGAGTGTTCAAGCCTGAAAATTGTAATCCTCTCATTAAAATTGATAAAAATAGATACTGAAGAAAGGATGAATCAGCCAAACCAATATTAACATATTTAAGATAGTTTTAAAAATTAATTTAATGCAGAAAGGGCTAAAGATTGACAGTGTGCAGACATTACTCTACAATCCACCTATGCTTATTCTCCAGATCTTCCTGGGGTAAATGAAATTAAAAGGTCATGCCCTTGTTCAGGCTTCACTTTGAAAGGATCAGGCAATTCTGAAGTGATGAGGACTGGGATTGTCTGACTACCATAACCAAGAATAACTATAAATATTTCTATTACACTGATAAATACTTTACTGGTGATGGGTTTAGAATAATAATAATAAAAAAGAGACTATACAGTATGTCATCATGGAGTATTGGCACTTGTTTGGAAGCTTTCTATAGTGAACAGTTAGAAGAAGAGATGCAAATAGAAAGTATAAAAATCCATGTACTGCTCATGAAGAAAATTTATTCCTGAATCCCAGAAGATTGTTCATTAAGCATAGCTGAAATGGGAGATGGGGGCAGAAAGAAGTTTAAAAAAAAAAAAAAAAAGGAAAAAAAAAAAGCAAAAGAAATTAGACATAAAAACTAGAATTTGTCATGTTTCCATTTTTTTTTTATTCTGTCTGCAAATCAGAAATTCAAATCAACTAAATGTAATGCTCCATCCAAAATTCTTGAAATAACAAAAGGTGCCATTGTCAGTGAAAGACAAACAGGGAGATAGCTATGAGCTATAGCTAAGGTTTCATACTGTTTTAAAAATAAGAATGTGTAACTTCAAATCCGTAGCTATTTAATACCGTCAGATATGAAATGATAAATTCCATGTAACTGGCTTTGTGCACTGCCTAAACACCAACCACAAGTTTGTGTGCAAAGTATACTGTCCTCACTAAGACACTCCCCTCATCATCTATGTTTCTGGCTTTCCACAGTAAAGTTGAAAACTAAAATATGATTATTGATAGAAGACATTATGTGAATTTAGTTGATCACATAGAGAAATACTAAGTGAAATGGAAAAAAAAGTAAAGATAAATATTACAGGGCATATTTTATTGTTCATCAGGAAGAAGGATCCTTGCCTTCTGTTTCAGAGCTGCACTACAGAGTGCTATCTACCTCACTGTTACAAAATGTGTCAGTGTAGGACAAAGTGTTTAAACTACTTTTTCTGAATCCTTGGGTGCATCTTCCTATCTTTGTTTTATTAGAGATGTAATTTTTCATGGGTGCCAGTTGACATTGTATATGTTCAGCTCAATCTAGTAGAAAACACGCTTTGATAAAATGTGGTCCTTAATCTCAGTTTCCTTCGTCTTAGGCAATAAACAGTGGTTGATACTTCTGGTTTTTGTCTGAGTTTCACATCTTTTAATTGGAATTATCTTTAATGACTCTTGGCATGCAGTAGTCTAGCATCATAAAAGTGCTCCATTCTCAGACTGACAATCAAATCAATTTCAACCCCAGTTCTCCACTTTTCTGTTTTCTGTTCTCTCCACACTACCATTTGTTCAGCTGTCTTCTGGCACAGACAGCTGGTGTAAAGAAGAATTAATTCTGCAGATTTGGCACTGATATGAAGAGGTTGGAAGTGTAGACATATCATTTTTAAAGTCATTAGTGAAATTCCAGCTCATTGCCAAACCTAATAAAGGAGTATAATTTACAGACATGCAGAATGGACTTGAAAAGACATAAATGACACCGAAGATTTCATAAATGAATGGACAAATCATGATAACCAAGTGACAATAGAAAAGCCTTGTGCACATTATGAGAAATCCAAACTGTGTGACAAATGACATATAACTTCAATTTTTAAAGTTCCAAAAGATCTTGGAAACCAATTATTCTAACTCCTTTCTCAAACAATCAGCTCATCTTGTATGTGCTTTATGTGCCTGTGTCACTATGCTCATTTGTTCAGTAATCTAAATGTAGCTTCCATTTTTTTTTTCCTTACGGCAGAGGCATCAGAATTTTGTTGGTCCGTGGACTAAACTCACAGTAGGGCACAGTACTGCAGTGATCTGTTTACTTTGGGATGGGCAAACCACCCTTTAGATTCTGGGGACAGGTAATTGGTTACACATGAAGGATTTCAGCAGGACCATTACTTTCACTGTGCTTCCATGCAAGCTCAGTAAGAAGCTGAAATGTGCTGTAGATTAATCATTTGACTCTAGTAAAATTTCAAATGGGTACTTTTGAACTTCCTCTGAGCCTTCACTGGGAGAAAGCTTGATTCCTGAGGTCAAGAAAATAGGCTTAGAGCATTACATGTCACAGCCCTGAGTGCAGTCCACCCTTGGAGGACTGATGGCTGTGTCCAGTGTTGGCTCCTTTCCTGCTAAGAGCTGCTGTGAATGAGTTAGGAGCAAGAGCCTACCTCCTCCCCATGGTACTCAGCTTGGTTGAACTGCAGCTATGTCTGCACCCAGTTTTACACCTCTGTCATGCTGACCCCAATCCAGACCTGCCGATGTGAATTCTTGTCTTGACCTTGGACCTACCTCGACACAGTGGTCTTTAACACCGGACTGAATGCTGCTGCTGACATAGGGCTTGCTTTCTCTTTGCGTGCTCAGAAAGACCTGCAGTAAGTGTATGGTAAGTACCATACCATTACTTTAATTTTGCCACCAAATCATAGTCACTGTCTAAGCTGAAAACAGTGTGATTCCTTGGTTTAGATGATACGAGTCTCCCAACAAGAGTTCCCTCCTTTCTCAGACCTGTTTATCCTTTTTTAGTCACTTAGTACTTCAAGGAGCAATACTCTGGTTTTCATCTTCACCTAATTTGTCTTAGTTACACCCTTCAAGAAACACAGAGGACTCTACAATTAAAAACAACAACAGCAACAAAAGTGAATCAAAAAAGGAGAAAACAATCAAATAAATGGAAAAAAAAATAAGTTATTGATAAAGATGTACTTCAAAATGCCATCTGTAACAACAATAGTTACATTAGGTACCTGGAATACCTTATCGTAAAAGGATGCAAAACAAAACTCATGCCCCTTTATTTTTCTTTGTTGACAGCAGATGCTGCGAACATTAAAAGCAGACAGTGAATGTGTGGAGAAATGTACTAAGTGAGCCTCTAGAATAACTGACGCTTTTGAGTTGTAGGGAATTTATTGACGAAGAGATGAACGAGTTTACTGCCTTTGAGGCTATCACAGAGTTAACTTTGTTGAGATGCTGACTCAGATTTTTGTTAATAGTTTTATCTAGGAGCTGAATTATTCAACAATTAAAAATACATTTTTAAAAGAGGAGTTTCCTTTTTTAAAGTCTTTTTAAAAGCTTAGAATGTTGATTAGAAGTAGGCTGTATAATTCAAATCAGCAATTTGTTTGCTTGTGTGTTTTGATAAAATAGTATTTTATCTGAAATCAAACATAAGAAAATAATGGAAATCTTGATGGTCTGTTTCACCCTCAGGAACTTGTTAGTCTAGCTTTGCCAAGACTTCACTTGTTTTGTTGCTTTTAAAAGCTGATAAACATTTATGTAGTGTTCACATAAATGTGAACCACCAGGACAGAATTATTTCATGTTTAACAGGTGTCTGAGCATCAAATCCTGTTTATTTACAGCAGATAATAACAATATCTTGCAACCTCTCTCCAACTGATGATCTATACTAGTGACTTCAGCTGTCTTTTGAATATTTAACCTTGTCTTTGCCGTCATATCAGCAAAGATAGACTTTCAGAATTAAATTCAAGCTACTATATCCATCTTTGATTTTAAAAGCAAATACATTTTTTTTTTTTATTCAGCTTCTGGTATTAGAAAAGCTGCAGGACAGATGACACCAGACAGGAGTTTCCACAGGATGTGTTTTATCCAAAGAGTGGGAACAGCTGTTCTTTTGTGTTACCCAAGTATTTTGAAATGTGTCACCACACTGTGCCAAACGCACAGTATTTGTGTCAAGCTGGTCACAGTTATGGACTGATGTCATTCTTCCATGCTGGGTTTGACCCACTGACTTGGATGAAGTAATGTTGCAGGACAAATTCTGCATGCATGGCATGGAATCCCACAGACAGCTACACTAGGCATATTCATGTTCTTCAATAATGCTGTGAACTAATTAGTACACAGCAGAAGTTCACAGAGGTATGGGATATTAAAATTCATGGTTACTGATTGATATCACTGTAGATAAATTCATGCCAGCTTATAACAACCCGAAGTAACTTAGTGATGCTTTCTGAATCCTGGCATCATCCCTAGGCTTACAACTGAATCACCGTTGGCTGAGGCCACTTCAGTGCACATGTGACACTTCCTAATTCCCAGCACTAGTAAAATGATGATTATGGTTATCACCAAATTATCCCAGGGTTTTCCACAAAACTGTAAGTGGTACAATGACGATCCATGCTTTGGCCATGCCAGTAAAGGGAACTGATGCCTTGTCTAAGAGGCAGTAAGATAGCCTGTTGCTCTTGCCTCTCCTTCTTTGTCCCCATTCAACCCCCTTCATTCCCATCCAGTACCAAAGGGATGCCTCTCTCTTAGCAGTACATCTCCTCCATTCATTGCATCTCCATTCTGGAGAGGTCCTGAAGGTATGTAGCTGACAGCACAGGACAGAAACAACAGTCATCCTAGTCAGTGGCAGACTGATTGGTGACAGTCCTGATGTATGATTTTGTAAGAACTGTCTCTTCTGGACCTAGCTTAGGAACACATCTTCTTTCCTCAGAGAGTTGGTAAGGTGGGCACAGTGTCTTGTTTGCCCTCCTCACGATGGAGGATGCAGCCATGGCTCTGTTTCCAGCTCTCTCACAAGGCCTCATTTTTCCGTGCGGGGTAGTCCTGCTGAGTCTTGTGTTTTGCAAAGGTCACGGTGATACAGAGATGAATATGAGCCTTGAAGGTCTTTCTAAAGAAGTATATAGTAAGAGTTGTAACGAAGGAGTTAGCCTACATATGTAGAGCTATACAAGGAGATTGAGGGCTGATGTTGCATATCTGCTCTGGAAACACATTTCTTTCACACTGGTGCAATGACCTGAAAAGATTTGCAGGAATGTAATTTCTCCATCTTACATCTTAGAGTGCTTCCTTCTGTGTAAGCAGGGGAGAAAGCTGCTTGCCCTTGAGCAGCTGAATGATGACTAAAAGCAAGCATCTAGTTTGAACATGGTGTCTCACCTAATTTTGGACTACCTCTTTCAGTTCAGACAAATTGTACCCACTGTGAAAAAGGAAGTAAAATCTGGGAGTCTTAAGAGATTTCCTTGTCACCACTCTGCATACTAAACAAAGAGCAAGCACAGGCAGATGGTGGGTATTTTAGTGCCTTCACATGTCTGTGTATCTAGGGAAGAGAGCTTCTCATCACTGTTAGTTTCTGAGCAAGTATAATAATTTCTATTAAAGTTCTCACAGCATATCCGGGTTTTGTTGGTTTTTCCTTTTCTTGGAGTTTTTTTTTGTTGGTGGTTTGGGGTTTTTTTTGTTGGGTTTTTTTTTTTTTTTATTTTAGTTCAACACATTTTTATGGAAAAAAAAAAGTTCCTTGACAAGAAAGGTTACAGCTTTTATATTTTTCCCTGAAAACATCTATTTTGACTCAATTATCAAAATATGCCAATATCTTGACAGCCAGAAATTATGTGGGTGTCTCAATACAAGGAAAACTATTTTGTTTTTAATTTTGGCAACATCCGGAGGAGTGTCCAATCCTTTAAGTAGCTCATGCCTATCTAATTTAAAAAGCTGCCAGCTGGTTCAAACGATGCACATGGGCGTCATTTTCTTTACTGTAGGAAACTGAAGAATTTCACGGGAGCAAGCCATGTCTGAACAGCACTTAGTGTTTCTTGCTGGGGTATGGTGACAGCTTCATGGTGTTATAATATGATGCACTTCACTGAAAACTCGGATTAATAATACTAGGCTGATTTCTTTGAAAGTATTTGACCAGGCTGTTGCCTATGTATTCAGATCAGTCTTTCAGAAATTCAAGAGAAAAATTAGTATTGTTTGTTCACTTCATGTGTCATTCATACTGAACTCTTTCATTATAAATGTTGAATATTTGTAATTTATGTTATTGGTATGTTGCAGTATTTTGCCTAATGCATAAAAAACCCGTGTTATTATTTCTATAGACTCTCTGGCCATGCTAAGATTAAACTACAGTTATTTGAAAGTCAGCTAAGCTTTTAAGAAAGCACCTACAGCCCAGACCTTACTACAGAAAACTTTCAGACTAAATGATGAAAATATTTTACATTTTTAAGTCTAACACACAACATTAGTGGAAAAAAAGCACAGCTTTTATATATGCATATAACAAGGTAATAGTGCAATCAAAACTTGCTTTATACAAAGTCGAGCTCCTACTTTCTGTAATGCACTGATTTCTGGAACAGACACTGGCTGAATCTTAATGAACATGATGGTCACGAAGGTACAAAAAAATGAAGTTTATTAAGTGGTAATTCAAAATGTTGAGATTAAATGTTCTCCATAGGAGGTGGAGGAAGCAAAGGGGTTTGGGGCCTGTTTTTCTGATAATATGTTTTTTGAATTGCATTTTAGTCCTAAAAAGGTCTGGTTTCACATATTTGGAACTAATTTGACTTCTGTTGTTCCAAAATGCTGTTCTTTTATTTATCTGTTTTTATTCAGATCTTTACAGTTTGTAATATAAAACTAAGTTTTAAAATTGTCTGTAAAATAGCTCATTAAAATATATACATTTTTAATTTTTCCACTTGTTTTTTTTAATCCTGACTGTAGCAAAAAACTGTTTTCAGGTAGGAAGAATTCTGTGGACATGTGCAGTTCTGAGAAACGCAGTCAGAATTATTTAATCCTTCAGGACTAGGAAGATTTGAGAAAAATATTTCTTTTCTGGACCTCGAAAACCTGAATGTAAACCATTAGAATCTGCAAGAAATTTTGGAGATTCACATAGAGAAAAGCTTGCTTAGGTCATTCTTTCCATCTTTCTAGCATAGTTTCCACAAAATGTTTTCTCATGTTTCTCATGTTTTCATCTAGTCTAGTTTTAGAAGCCTCCAGAGACAGCAATTCTAAATGTCCCCAGAAGGAGGATTACCCCACAGATTGGCAGACTTTTTGGTGGGGATGCAAAGTGAATGCAGGCAATAGATTCCTGCTGTGACTAGACTGGCAGAACCTTGCTCTCTCTTGCTCAGCACATCTGCTTCTGAACACACATTAACCAGGGAGCTCAGTACCACGGGCAGCATGACTGAAAACTTATTTGAATCTGAAGACAAGTTGCAATGTGAGTTAAAAGTGCTCTGCATCTTTTAGGACCACATCCTTGCTTCAGACACCAGGCTGGGTGTCCCAGTGTGGGCAGGAAATACGCCTGTTCTCTGGTGGTTACAAATTCTACTCCTCATGACTGGGTTTTTCATTACAACCCAGTAAAACATTTGCAAAGCCAGATAGTGACCTAGTGCATAGATGATGGTGTTGTAAACCCTGGAAATACTAGGTAACCATAACAATAAAATAAAAAAAAAACCAGAATGACTTCTGGTAATGTCCCTTCAATGTCACGTGTCGTAAATACATATACATATTCAAACAGTCGTTATTTAAATATCTTGGAAAATCACCAACCATCCCCTGGTTTTCTTTAAAATATGAGATTAAAAATTGTATTACAGTACATACACTCCTTCTATGAGCAGTAATACATGTAATTATTTTTGTGGTAAAAAAATGAGAGCACTGTAAATACAGTCAATGCATACAAATTATTCCTCTGCATTGTAATGTGTGCATGAGCAGTTTCTCTTGTTATGCTTGAATGATCAGAATATCATACTGCAAGAAACATAATTTATTGTCATATTTATTTGTTTATTAAAACCAGAAGCCATTATACATGCTTTAACAACCAGTTCTATGTAATCTGTTCCTTTATATTTCCATGCTTGCAAATTGTGCTTGAAGGGATGAAACTCACATATTTCATCTGGAGCCTCATTAAAGGTGTTCTGGATGAAGCACCAATAATAGATGTGCAAAGGAAGGCTACGCTACTGCCCTCCCCCTTGCCACCTTCCTGCCAAGCATATATCACCATGATATTAAAACATTTAACATGTGATAGAGGAAACAAGTAATGTGCAAAGAGTGTTGCAGTGAGAAGTAGGAAATCCTACCTTGGTGGCATAGTTAACAACATTCAAAGCAGCTAATCTTGCAGAAACCTTGCAGAAGGAGAAACGGCAAATATTCTGGTGATTCTGGATGGTGACTGCAAGTGAACCTCTGTGGAAGGTTGCACACAATGATCTATTGCAGCTAGGGATTGATTTTCAGACTTCAGAGACCTCAAAGATCATCTAGTTCCACCCACCTTGGCATGGCAGGGGCACCTCCCACTACACCAGGTTGCTCAAGGCCCCGTCCAGCCTGGTCCCCTCCAGGGATGGAGGTGGATCAAAGTCTGGAGACCATAGACAATATTTGGTGAATGTATTTAACTTCTGTGGGGCAAAGTCCACTACTCCATTTCCCTCTTTTTATGTCACAGTGGTCTGCCAGGCCATGCCCCTAATGCTGTTCATTTGTCTGTTGTAGCTGGTTGTTCCTTGCAAGTACTCACAGTGCCCACTGATAAAAGGCAGTTCTGATGTTGGACTATAATAAACTCCTCCTTATTCTAACTTGCTATTCATAGCTTTAATCCAAGAGTGAGCTTTCACATTGATTAATATAATACTCAGCATAACTTCCAGCTGTTAGTATTTTCTTATCAGTCTTATATCTACCAGCAGATTAGCCAGTTGGTGTCAAATCAAGTGGAGTCGGCCTTACTTTTCAATCATCTATTCAAATGAAAATGTTAAGAAGTGTACAGCATGGCATTGCATTTAGTTGGGCTAGCTTTTAAAAAAATATTAATGAGAAATTTTGTTTCTTTAACATAATTTGGTACTTTTGAAAAACATTAAATTAACAGAAAGGGGAAAGGGAAAAAAGTTTTATCTTTTCACTTATAATGAATATGATCTAGATGGTGATATTTAAGTACTTCTTTCTAGTACAGATTTCTATTCTTCTTTCTATTACTGATTTCTTTTGGAGAGACTGATTTATGATCAAGGTTAAGTTCAGTTTTTATAGCATTGTACGCTGCCCACGACAGTATATTCAGGAGACAGACCACAGAGACATCAAAGGTTCTGTGTTGTTGGTGCATTTTATGATAAAACATAACTTTCTGCTGGAAAATAAGCTGGTGCAATCCATTTATATCATGCTGGCAACAGAACAGCCATCAAAAAAAAATACTCTCATTGTCTGGAAATGTTATTTTTTTCAACACAAAACTCCAGTGAACTCTCATTTATGAAATATTTTGCCAGAATGTTTTTATAGTCATATGAATTTTACCTGGTTATCCTTCACCTGCTTATACATTCTGAATCCCCCGGATGACACAAAAAATAAAGCAGGAAAGGGTTTGGCTCCAGAAAATAAGAATAAATTATAAAAAATCAAGTCACAGAATGAAAGAAGCAACATAAGGCCTAAGTTGCCTACAAGGCATGCAAGAATAGCATTTAAAAGATCAGTAGCTTGAGGTGCCTCTTGGTTTATGTTTGCAAAAAGCTGTAATTCTGTTTGAAGGTGCTCACTTATGGAAATCAAAGTCATTGCAGATAATTCATGATCAGAAACAAAGATTCAATGAATTTCTAAGATTACCTCCTCCAAGTAGACTAGTTAGTTTGATGGATAAAATGTACAGGAAAAATCAAAAGAGTAGCGGTAGGTACATATTCTCCTTTGTATTTCTCCAAAAGGCTGAGATGCAAAATGAAAATTAAACAATTTAACAATTACCTTCAAACATTTGTCATTTAAATGCTTCAAGATTTCATAAGACAAATTATCTATGTCTAGTGGAAGAAATTCTGAAAACCAGGTTATACCTCTTCAGGTTAATTAACTCTGAATCTAACATTGTAATATAAATCATTTCCAATCCAATTTTCAAGAATAGAATTAAATATTAAAAAAAAAATCAATTCTTATGCAGCAAAAAATCACATCCAGAGCTACCACCACTGCTATTATTAGCAAAACCCATCTATTTTACACAATTTCAAATCACTTTTAATTAATCCAGATATTGCAAAATCCCATTACATCTGATGCTTTCCATCTTATAATATGTTTTGTATAAAGTATTTTTATTAATAATGTCTCTGCATTGCCTCTTTGAATTCACAGTTTTGCCTTAAGTGGAAAGGAGCTTTGTTTTTCAGGTCCAGATGTGCTCATTATGAAGAATTTGTTATGTTATTAAAAGCTTTTTCTGATTGCTTATCATTACCAGGTTTCAATGACTGGAAAGTTTTTAATGCCAGATCTGATACAATGGATCTTCTATGGGTTAACAAAGGCACAGAGTAGGATTCATGTCACCTAATTTTAGCTATGCTTAATCACCAGAAATATGTGCTTAGGCTTAACTCATACTAAACAAATCCTTAGAACGGAAAGATGTATTTGGACATATCTGTCTTTGTCCATTGACTAAAAAGAAAGGAGGTAATATAAGCTGTATACTGCTTACACAGCTCTCTAGCTTAGAAGAGCTGAACGATACCTGCAGTGCTTAGACAAATAATGACACTAAATCTTTTGATAGGAACTATTCACCAACTAAAGAAAAAGCCAGGAATGTAACTCTAGTACCAATTCTGTTGCACTTTGTCATTGTGAGCAACTAATTTTGTTCTTTTTGCTTGCTACAGTAGTAAGCAGTTAGCCATATTAATTCATAAATTAAACTTACAAGCATACATGTTCATGTAAATGAATAAAATCTGCATACATAAAAAAATATTTTGCTATCACTCCATGTGAGTATAACCTAGAACATACCTCTGCTTTGACAAGAGAGATGTCATTGATCACCCTGATTCAAAATGCTGATTTGGAGCTTTCAAGAAAGAGGCATTTCATATGAGAATGCGCTTCATATTCCAGACAAAGAAGACACTTTTTCTTAATCATCGAATCATAGAATGCCAGGTTGGAAGGGACCTCAGGGATCATCTGGTCCAACCTTTCAAGGCAAAAAAAACCCCAAACAACCAAATTTACATGAGATGGATATGGCCCAGCACCCTGTCAAGCTGAGTCTTAAAACTGTTCAATGTAGGGGAATCCACCACTTCCCTTGGGAGACTATTACAGTGTTTAATTGTCTCATTGTGAAGAAGCTTCCTCTAGACTCCAATCGGAATCTCCCCAGGAGCAGGTTGCAGCCATTCCCCCTTGTTTTTTTCCATGTGACTCCTTGTAAAAAGGGAATCCTCTTCCGCTTGGTAGCCACCCTTCAAGTACTGGTATACGGTAATAAGGTTTTCCCTAAGCCTTCTCTTTTCAAGGCTGAACAAGCCCAGATTTCTCAGCCTTTCTTCATATGGTGGGTCTTCCAGTCCCCCGATCATCCTTGTGGCCCTTCTCTGGACACTTTCCAGCCTGTCCACATCTTTTTTGTATAGCAGAGACTAAAACACAGTACTTGAGGTGGGGCCTGTCCAGTGCCAAGTGGTAGAATGACTTCTTTATCTCTGCTGGTGATGCCCCTGTTAATGCAACTCAGCATCCTGCCAGCCTTCTTTGCCCCTGCAGCACACTGTTCACTCATGGGGACCCTGCTGTGCACTAAGACCCCCAGGCCCCTTTCCATAGGGCTGCTCTGCAGCCAGGTGGATCCCAGTCTGAGTTGCATTCCCTGGTTATGTGTTCCCAGGTTCTTGCTAGCCTACTCCTCCAGCCTGTCCAAATCTTCCTGGAGGGTGGCCTTCCCTTCTGGAGTGTCAACTACCCCACTTATTTTTGTGTCATCAGCGAACTTCATCAGGGTGCCCTTAATCCTGGCATCCAGTTGTTCTATTTATTGTACTGATCATCCACGTCATCTATTCAGACCATTGAATAGGATTCCTATTCTTTATCCACTTAGAGTTTCAAGTGTTTCCAGATTTACTTACCTTCTCACAGACTATTCTCACTGAGGTGGGTTTATTACCCTGATACACAGATCTCTCTCTGAAATCTTACAAGAAGCATAAAATACAATGGCGAATATCCGCACGAACATTGAATAATAGAAGACATAACAGTAAATAACTATGAGCAATAAAACGTTGTATATAATTCCCACTAATATTTTCCATATGGTTATGAAATGAAAAATTTTTTATTTAATTTACCAATCAATAGAAAAAAAAGTCAGACCTCTGTAGAGCAGAGCTGAATTGGATTTCAATGAAGAATGATGCACAGAACTACAGTAGTTGTTAGTTTTGAGGAATAACTAAATTAATAACTTTCATTCAGAAGGATAGTAATAAAAGTCTTCAAAATAATTGTCTGCCAATACTTCCAGGCATAGATTTTAAGTGAGGTTTACATCATTACTAGAGCAGGGAGTAAAGAAGGTCCTGAGAGTGAATTGTCAGCATAATGTACAGTTGTTTCATCTTCACGTTAAAAATTTATTGTGTTTACAAGCTATGTGGTTTGAAAATACGTTTTCTTGGCTGATTAATCTTTATTTACACTAACAGGGATAAGCTCAGTGTCCAGTGACTCAATGAAAATTAATTAACTTAATAAATTTATTAAGAATCACCAGAAGAAAAAAAATATGCTGACACATGCTGAGATTGTAACTGGAACTCATATCACTGCTCTGGCAGGAGGATAGTGGGGTACCCCCTTCTCCTCCCATCTCTTCCTACAGTCCTTGTTGGGACGGGGAGGAGGTGCAGAGGCAGCAGGAGCCGGGGTATGCAGCATTGACTGCTCTTTACCCTGGTCCTCTTGTGGGTACCCACAAAAGACAGCCTCAAGGATCATAGAATCATTTAGGTTGGAGAAGACTTCTAGGATCATCAAGTCCAACCTTCATCCCAACATCTCCCTAACCCTTAGACCATGTCCTGAAGCACCACATCTACTTGATTTTTGAACACCTCCAGGGATGGCGACTCCACCACTTCCCTGGGCAGCCTGTTCCAATGCCTAGCCACCCTTTCAGTAAAGAACTTCTTCCTAATATCCAGTCTAAACATCCCCTGGTGCAACTTGGGGAGGTGCAACCTCTCGTCCTGTATTAGTTAGTTGGGAGAAAAGACCAACACCAGCCTCACTACAACCTTCACAGAGCCTCCACAAGCCTCCTTGCAGATGACCGATTTATCCATGGCATCACAAACCATCTCAGCTTCCCCATCTCCTGAGCTCTGCACATGGCAAGTCACTGTTTCTAGCACTGTCATTGCACAGAAGAGTATCTTGATTTAAGAGATTAAACATGGATTTTAGAAAGTATGTGCGTGTTCAAGTATTTTGCTGAAACAGGGCTTAAATATCATTACTTGTTCCCCAGGGACATGCTGTTGTGATTCTTGGCTGCATTATTTCTAATTTATACTGCACCATCAGCACTCAATAGTCAGCAAACAAATGTTTCAGCCTTATTTGAACATCTGCTTAACTTCTTACATTATTCTAAGCTTGACTGTTACAATGAAACAAACAAAAACAAAAAAATGAGAAGTAGATGACATCTACATCATTCGGAGTCAAATCTGGTTGGTGGCCGGTCACAAGCGTTGTCCCTCAGGGCTCAGTTCTGGGACCAGTCTTGTTTAATATCTTTATCAGTGACCTGGATGAGGGGATCAAATGCACCCTCAGTAAATTTGCAAATGACAGGAAATTAAGCGGGAATGTCGATCTGCTTGAGGGTAGGAAGGCTCTGCAAAGGGATCCAGACAGGCTGGATTGATGGGCTGAGGCCAGTTGTATGAGGTTTAACAAAGCCAAGTGACGGGTCCTGCACTTGGGTCACAACACCACCATGCAACGTTATAGGCTTGGGGAGACGTGGCTGGAAAGCTGCCTGGTGGAAAAGGACCTGGGGGTGTTGGTTGACAGCTGGCTGAACATGAGCCAGCAGTGTGCCCAGGTGGCCAAGAAGGCCAATGGCATCCTGGCCTGTATCAGAAA
>JAVSBS010008216.1:0-11772 GCA_033124195.1 Coracias cyanogaster | reverse complement strand
AGAGCTTCCAAAGGCGCCTGGCCGCCATCCTGGGCCCCCTGCTCTGGGGGAGCTGCTGGAGCAGGGCTTGGACCAGACCATCTCCAGAGGTCCCTTCCAGCCCCACCATGCTGGGATTCAGTGAAAATCTGGAAGTATCTTCAGCTTTTGACAACGCCCTTTTCTAGCTCAGCTCCCTGTCTGCATCTGTTATTTACTTCAGTATTCGATGGGGAAGGAGGAAGAACCGGCCTCTGCTTTCCTTCCCTACCTCTAAGGGTAGAGATCTGCTCTGGGCTCAGTTCACCTGGCCCAGCTTTAGCTCCCAGGACCACCTCTCTGTTGAGAAGCAGAACTTCCCCAGCCAGCACAGCAATGCTGCCTTGTTTGTGCACACAGAGCCACGGGGCCAGGTTGCCAAGGAACAAGTATTTTTCTCTCCCATTAGCCAGCGTGAGCAGCTGAGCAGCTGACTGCTTGTTTACAATCGCTTTCAGAGGGCAAAGAATTCTAAAAAACAACTGAACCATTCCTGGAAAAAGAGGGGATGGAAAATGAGATGGACTGTCCATGAGTCTCACTCCCAGAGAAATCCCACGCAGGTCCCACCAGGATTCTGGGACCCTTGTCAGAAACACTTCAGGCATTTTCCACCGGCTCCTATTTTTCTTTCTTACTGGTGCCATCTAACCTTCTACCTCTGAACTTGCTGGGAGACTGAAAGCCAGATCCCAGTCTTGAAGACACGAGCAGTTTCAAAAAGGGCAGCAGAACAAAAACCAGCTTCTGTAGAAACATCATTTGAATCCCTCCCTTCCGCAGCGGTTCCTGACGGACAGAGGCGCCTCTGGATTAGGGATTTCAGACCTTTCCTTACACAAAGCAGCAAAATCCCCAAATCAAGCCATTACCCATTGAACCTACACCCTAGAAGCCAACCTCACTTCAGAGACTTGGCCCAGTCTAATGAAGTCCAACAAACGGGAAGCGGCAGCCACAAAATACCCACATTTACGGGCTTGTTAGAAATACTCAAACAATTTCGCCTTTGTAAAGCAAATTCCAGCAACGCCACAAGATCTATGGAAACTATTGTGCCCAAAGAGCCCAGAAAGCACCCAACAAGCCAGAAGAGGCCTAGAAAGTGTTGCTAACGGGCAAAGTTTAAAAATAATCCCCTCTTTAGAAGGCTACGGAAGAGAAGCCAAGAATATCTTGAGTCCTTCGGTTCCCTTCCCTCCGAGATCTTCTCCAGTGACTGTCACAGATGTTTGTTACCCACCATCTAATGCTGAACCTCATGAGATGTGTCTGCTGTTGCAAAGAGGAGGATGACAAGAGGCAAATGAGTTGTGTAAGAGAGAACTTACCTTTTTATAGGTAGTCTCGCCCGTGGAGTCCACTCCTCTGTGCCCTTTCTTTATCGTCTGTGAGCCTGGCTGGCCTGAAGAGCCCGGCATCTAGAGTTGGAGTAAAAGATGGTAAGAACCAAGGACGTAAAACTCAATGTCTTCGAGGCTGCCGGTTGCCCAGGACCATAATTTTGGTATTCTCAGAGATGGAGCCTGTGCAGTGAACGCTGCTGAAGCCCCAGCTCCCTGCGTGTGAAGGGAGGACACGGTACAAGGTGCCATGAGACAGCAACAGCACTGAAATGCCTTCAAAGAACCTGTGTGATTGAGGCCAGACATGTCACGAAGGAGAAACACCTTCATGCAAGACCACCCAGAAGGGTTTGCTTTCTTCTAACCACCATCACCACAACCAGATCAGCTGTAAGGGAGACTGGACCAAGCGCAGCCCCCCACTGTCCTTTCTGCCACTAAGGCCAAGTCTTTGAGGAAACATTTTCGGAAGGTGGCAGATTCTGCTCTGATTCATGCTGCAAGAGCTCGCTTGACTCATCGCCTTCTACCGCACGCGGCTGTTAAATGGTTTCTCAGTCGAAACGAGCTGAACATCTCGCTCGTGGCAAGACGCGGTGTTTGGGTGGCATGAGAATTGTTCACAGTTCCAGGACAAGCTGGGTTTTTACCCAGATTCCCTTGGGAAGGAGAAAGGCTCCCAAATGTCTTTCTTTTTCCCAAAGGAGCACCTGCAGCTGACTACTTACCGCTGCTCCGCGTACCCTGAACGGGAACGAGCTTGGGAAAACAGCAGGCAAAGCTGAAGCGACACATTTCCCCAGCCAGAGAACAAACCAGCTTGTGGGGCAGAACTTACCTCAGGGGTGAGGGATTTTTTGAAAGTAGACGATCCTGTGAAAAGAAAAAAGCCACACTCAGAAAGGGCTAAGGCTTGTTACGCAGCCCCAGAAAGCCTGACACACTGCCGTGGTTTGGACAAACGTCTGAAGGCATCTGAAGCAGCACTGACTCACGGCTGATTTCACCCCAGCTTCTCTTAGGGCAGTGAGGATTTTTGTCAAGCCACGTGGAACTTCTCTCCTGCTTCTTAATTGTGCTGTTCCCACCAGCCAAGCTCAGGTTTGTGTGGGTGCTACGGGCGAGGGTCTGCCCGGCTCCCAACACCCCTCTGCCTGCACATCACCACCTCCAGAGGCAGCACCGGCAGCTTCCCTGCCTTTGATGCAGTTAGACGGCTCCGCAGGATTATTGCCGGTTATTAATTAGAACGGGGAGGGCTCTGCAGTGTTTTGGTAGATGCGCTGACCACGCTTTAACTTAAAATGATTTCCAGGACCTCTGATTGGAAGGCTTAGAACATCAACCCTTCCGCTTGAAGCCAAGCCCAGGGCTTTTCCTAAGCACCGTGGTGTGCAACACCCGCGAGCCGATGCACCGACTTTCATCCCTGAGGTCTGAAGTCCCATCTTGGGGTTTGTTTGGCTGTAGGGGCCAAGAGCTCCCCGGACAGGGGCCCTGCCCCGGCCAGGCCCGTGATGTGACGTGTCTTCTGCCTCCAGCCTCCTTTCAGCAGGAGGAGCAGAGGCACGGAACAGCAGCACCCAGCAGCCCTCTGATCCCCTTATCGAGTGATCAAAGTTCTCATTTCAATACATATTAAACAACCAAAGAAGAAGGGAAGAAGAAAAAAAAAAAATCTATGACAAATATTTTTTGCTAAAAGCCAGCACAGAACGACTGGCTCCGAACACCTTCCACCCCCTTCTGAAGACAAGAAGGTTTGTCCTGACAAGCTCTGGTTTTTGTGTTGGACGTTTCTCACAGCTGGCCCCCCTCCTCCTCCTCCTCCTCTTCTTCCTCCCCTCTGGAATGCTCGGGGCTCTGGAGCTGGCTGCCCTGCTTCACCCCTCATGGAGTCACTTAGGTTGGAAAGGACCTTTATGATCATCAAGTCCAACCATAAACCCAACCCAGCCAAGCCCACCACTAAACCATGTCCCTCAGCACCACATCTACAGCGGCATCGGAGCCGTTCGGGTTGGAAAAGACCTTTAAGAAAAGACCCTCTCGTGTCCCTTCCCTCTTCTCCTCGCCTGGATTTGGGAGCATCTCCCAAACATAACTTCATGTGTTAGGTTGAAACCATTAAAGCTCGGCTCCATCACCTCGCCACAAAGCTTTTGAACTTGCTAAGACCCACCAGGATGGAGAAGACATCCCGGGCATCACAATATAACCTGTTCAACAGCAATTAAGCCTTATTTTAAGCACACCACATCCGTAACGACGTACACGGAAGCCTCTAAAAGCGCCGTCATTGAAGCGATCCCAAGCAGCGCCGCCAGCCTCATCCCCTTGGAGATTCGCCGTGTTAATATTTAATCATCGGCGCAAACTCGTATTCCATGAGGATTTAACCAAAGCTCTCTCGCCACAGGACCCAGCAGCAAATCTTCTCTCTGCTGCCTTAATCACATGCTAAAAGCAAGACAACACGAGTCTTGGGCAGAAGAGCCAGCGTCTGGTCCACCCCCGTGACACCACGGGGTACCCTTATCTCGGAGGTGTCACCAGGATTTTAAGGATGACATAAAGCATCTCAGCGCAGACCAGAGCAGCAGCTTCACCTCCTCCTCTTCCCCCACCACCCCAAGCCCGCAGCGTCGGTTCATCCCTTCACGTAGCGATTTGGGAAGCCACAACAACGATCGTCACCAGCAAGCCGGTTACCAGAAAGGGTGAGTCAAGCCGGGAGAGCTGCAGCCTGCGGTCGGGACATCGGTGCAGTCGCAGCATCGCGCCGGTCCCAGCACACCCAGTTCTGCCACAGGAAGCTCCCCCTCCCTCCCTCCCTCCCTCCCGCTCGCTTCCAAACGAGTTTGCTGCTGATTGGGAAATAGATCATTCCTGTTTGACCAGGACAAACACCACTTCAGCACGGCCGAGCGCGAGGATGAACACGCAGCCCATGAGGTCTGCTCGGCTCTGTCGCGCGTCCTCCCCAACAACAAGTTCTCTCCGTTCCCAGCAGCGTTACTGGCTGAGGTCAGAGGACAAAACTCGGAGGTTTCCAGATGAAAACATTTCAGTTATCTAGTTATTGCCACGTCTTTTTCTTGCTATGTAAGGTGGTTGTGTGTCATCCCACACACGCTGCTGGGAGAAGTGAAGGTGTTAAATTCCACGTCACCAAACGACTTGATTTCCAGAAAGCTGCTAGTTCTAGATCTGCTCAAACACCTCCTAAATGGAACAACTCATCATTCTGACCCCAAAAAGACAGCTTGAGACACCCGAACGGTTAATTCTGGCCAAAGGAAATGGATGGGGCTTAGAAAGCCCTTTCCAAAAATGAATTCACCACGCCCCCAAAAGTTTCTCTCTTCCGGGATTCTGGGAGCAATCCCTATGGGCGATTCCAGAGAATTCCTCCGAGCTGTTTACTGGAAGCTGAATCAACCTAAATAAATATCTGCCTGCCTTCCACCGGCCTCAGCTGCCTGGGATTATTTTCAGCCAGCAAGAGAGAGTCTGGTCTTACCGACCCTGACGTTAACACTAGGAAAAAAAACCCAAACAGCTAAAAAGTTGTGGCGATGGCACCCGGTCAAACGGTGCAGACAAATATTTCAGTGGAAGGAGCGTGTAACGAGGCACTCGGGTCAGGTCCTCGCTCATCTAGCAAATGAACATGCTAATTAGGTACAGCCAGGACAAACAGCGGCTTGGCTCTATTTTTAAACAGAGTCGCTCAGACAGATTCGAGCTGCGCCTCATATTTTAGCCGAAAAGGAAAAGTCAGGACGTTAGCACACCCAAACATGTCATCGAGCTCAGCGTGCGAGCAGGGGACACAGCACACCTCATGCACTGCCCTTCCTCCCGCTCCTGCTGCCGCCTTCAGCTCGGCCAAACGAGTGGCCAGGGCGGCAGCGGCCGCCGGGTTCTCCCCAGACAGGTCCTAGAATGCTCAAAAAATGGGAATATTCTCCCTCCTCACCCGGGCTCTACCCACAGGTGGTGGCACCAGCGATAAGAACGCTCAGAAGTGGGTGGTGAGCCCAAGCCTCGGACACTACCTGAGGGACGTGGCAGACGTTGGAGGCTCCATGGACACGTCCAACGCGCTGTCCTCACACAAATCCCCCAACACATTTATTTTTTTTTCCTCAGCCTGCAAATCCCCTCCAAAAAAAAAAATCTGTTGGGATGAGTCCCCCCCAACTCCAAGGCCAGGGCTGTGAATGGGAATAGCAGCGAGATTTCTTTCCTCCAAAGTGCAAACCAGGCAGAAACCAAAGCAGAAAAGCCGCGCTGGAACCATCCTGCTGGTGCGCAGAGGGCTGGGCAGGGCTGTTTAGATGTCAGGAGAGCGCTTACACAACACACCTCAACACAACAGCAGCTTTTGTTGAGAGCGGCAGCAGCTTTTTTAGGGAAGGGGGGTGGGAAAAATCCCCAAACCCACCAAGTTTTGTCAATCCCCAAAAGCCAAGACGGTTACGGAACGGGGCACGTGGCTGCTGGTTACTGGAGAGGAGGAAACCAGCCATGCTTGGATTTTTAAGCACAGATATGCAATACCTCTACCTCTTCGAAATGACATCACTGAGCAGCACAAAAAGCTGAGATCTAGACGAGGGAAAACAAAAAGGTTATTCGGTTGTCGTGGTGAACTGATATTTCGGCTGCTTGAAGAAACAAGAGATATTTTCCCCAAGACAGTCAAAGAAACGTGAAAAGAAACCCGATTTCCACTAGCTAAGACGACAAAGGTCTGAAGTTCATGAGCAGAACTCTCCCGAGCAAGGCACACGATAAAAACCTCTTCCATAGCCCTGGAAGATAAAAGCCTGAATATTTCATTCGCTTGTCTCAGGAAGCTCTTATGGAAAACTTGGACTCAAAGTTAAAGCCAACGCTCTTAATCACCGCAGCTGGAGATGGAAGAAACCCTGTGAGACCAGGAGCCAGCCCGGCCAGCGCGGCCCCGGCCCTCCGGAGGAACAGAAACCACTTACAAACGCTTGAGCTTGGCCAGGAGGCCAAGCAGTGAGTAATACCTTCAAAACTCTCTGCATCAATCGATTTGTTCTGATAAATCACATTAAGGACGTTAAACCCAGGGCATCGAAGCTGCCACAAGAGCTCGTGAATTCAGAAGCACGTTGTAGATCCCTCTTTTGAGTTCTCCTTCCCACCCCCATAGGCTGGAGTGATTTCACTGCCCCAGATTAGCAGCTCTCCCTCCCTCCCGCTTGGCTGAGGAGCCTGTTGATGGAGGCACAGGACGGGACGCTCCTGAAAGTCATCGGATAACGCTGACGTGTCCCAGCCGGCGAGCGGGTGACGCGCTGGGAAAAGGGCCCAGGGAAAGACAGAGGAGACGCAATCTCTGTAACGTTATCTCGATGTTTCTGGCTGCTGTGCAGAAACATTAAACCTTTCCTCAATCTCTCCTCACCAGCGAACTAACAAGCGTTCTGTGAAGAGCTCAGCGCGCCGAGAACACGGAGAAATAAAGCGGTTTTTAATCCGGGAGGCCAGGGGCGGAATTAAGACCAGGTTTCCATGCACAAAGGTTACTTTCTAAGTACCCAGAAGAGAGCTGAGGCCAGGATGGACATTGGGAAGTCCATTAAAAACCCCCAAACAAGTAACTTTGCCTTCTGCAGAAGAGTTGCTCGCTGAAGGCGAGGAGAACGTACCAGAGAGGATGGGGTTTGAGCTTCCACCTCCGTCAGGGGTCAGTGCTCACGTCAGCAGCCCAGCGCTGACCTCACTGAAACTCCAGATCCACCGGTTGGGGCTTATCCCAGCGATTCCAGGACAAGACGTGCTTCACGGCCCCTCCTTTGGGAGCTCCAATCCAAAACCAACAGAACCCACCAGGGCTGGGAAGAAACTCGTTTTCCTTCGTGTCTTTGTCAGCACTACAGAACTCGACCAAAGCTCAGTGGTCACAAGAGCACCGGCAAACAAAACCCTCTCTAAAAGTGCACGGAAACACAAATACGTCCTGAGTGACGAGTAACTCTCTCCACTGAAAAATATTTGAAATCAAAAAACTTCAAAGAAATGAGAATCAGAGGATGGAGACAGCTCACGGAGCAGGAGCCAGGTGGTGGGAGTGATGGGTGGAAACTCCGAAGATAAAAAGGACAGTGAGCGAGAAGTTTTGAGTGTCTGCTCCTGGCTCCTGGCCGTGTTTCTTCCCCCACCATCCCCTCCTGCTCCCCCAGAAACACCAACTCCGAGGTAGAGCAGACACGTAAACCCTTTGGTCCTTGTTAACGAGCCGCTTGGGAGCGAAAGAGCGCCACAGAACTGTAAAAATCATAATTAAATAAAAGAAATCAGTGAGCACGTTCAGCTAAACCACCTGCAGCTTTGGGGAAGGGGCCGGACTTGAGGCAGGACAGGGAAGGGCCGAGGCAGCTGGCGAGACACCGGCCGGCGACTGATCCTCTTATTGCTTTTCCGGATGGTCTGCAGCAAAATCATCTCAAGTTTCCCAGCAGAAGAGGAGCCAGACTCATTTTTGCTGAAGGCATTCTGGCCAGGACCACTTTGGGGAGTCTGTGGCGGCAGCTCCCGCCCCTGAAAGCGGCAGCGAAGCTTTGGAGAGCTGCTGGGATGCTCGCCCCCTCCAGCAGCACCTCCTGGCACGTCAGCTTTGCACAAGGTTCTGCCGTTTGAAAATTAATCCTGCCGTTAGCCCAAGATCATCAGTTTTACAGCTCGCCGTTACTCCTGCTTTCCACCAAAACAATGATTTAAAGCCGAAGTCAAGCCTCACTCCCAGACCTATTCAAGGAGCACTTAGGCACCGGGTTTTCCAGGGTGTCGACGAATTTCAAGTCCAGCTCTGCAGCTCCCAGGAGCTACTTTGGGGATAAGAACCCTCAAGATACAAGCTCCGAGCCTCCCTCTTGCAGCCCGCTCTGCAAACACCATCACAAAGCCCCGGCAAGGGAGCGTGTCAAGAGCCCCTCTTCCAGCTGAGCACTTCAGGACTCGCTCAAAACTGACCCCAGAGGGAGGCGGCGACAGGGAAAGCCGAATTTGCCTCCTGCCTGCTGCTTAATTTGGGGGAAGATAAACAATCCTTTCCCAGGAGAGCGAGATTTAGGTCAGACGTGAGGAATCTCCCTGGCCCGGGAGCGCTCTGCTTCTTAAACAAGGCAGAGTCCGCGGGGATGCGGTGAGATAATACATTTAATCACCGCTATTACACAGTAATCAAGCAAGGGCAAGAACGATCACGATACCTCGTCTTGTGGGGGCAGGGGGGGGAACAAAGCCTGGATTCTGGAGAAGGAAGCTCTGGGTGAGCAGAGGGAAGCCGCGCAGGCAGCATTAAGTCACCTTCATCTCAAAAGAAAAAAAGGCTTTTGAACCCTGCGGGGGTAACAGGGAGGAGAATAAAACACCAGAGAATAAAGCAGTGAGTGGCCCCTTTCGACAATACCCACGGAGCCGGAGGGAGGGAGGGAGGGAAGGAAGGAGGAGCGGCTTTTACTTTCCAAAGGGAAATTCAGTCATAATTCAGGAAATGGTCCAGGTCATGGGTCCCCCCTCAAAACCGCATGATTCTCACTGGCTTTCCAAACGAGCTTCCCTCCGACAGACAAACCCGTCCTCGATTTCCACACGCTGGCTCCCACCTTTGTTCTTCCGACGCTAATCCTTTGTCTCCGTCTTAAAGAAAAGGAGCTTTGCCCCGCGCCGGGGTGGGCATCACCCACCGGCACGGCTCCCACGGAGGCACCAAGAGGGATGGCGAGAGCTCTGGCGACAGGAGCCAGCTGACGACGGGAACCTGCGACACCCACAGAGCTTTCACAGCTGATACTTGGGGGGAGAAGAGAGATTTTTATAACAGAGCCGGGACTCGGAGTCATTTGACGGCCCTATTTTAAGCTTGAGGATGATGAGCCATTGAGATGTTTCTGTTTAATAAAGTCATCTTCCCTCCTGCGCGCTCGGTGTCGGCGAGGTGGGATCAGCTTCGGCCCTTCGCAGGAATCCGAGGGCGGAGATGGGGGGGGGGTGAGTCTTTCTGAGTGTTTTACACCCACATTAAGAGCTCGGCACTGTCAGACCCTGCTCTCAGCTCACTGTCGGGATGATTTTCCTCCGCACAGAAGTGACCGAGCCATTTTGAGAGTAATTCTTTTGTCTGTGGACTCCAGGGAGGGGCTTGAGGGCAGGGTGACAATGAACTCTCAACTCCCTCGGACCCGTCATTATAAAGCGGCCGCAGCACCCAAGGCACAAAGGACCAACCGACTGAAATCCCACATTAGCATTTTTTGGGCAGATGCTGCTTCAAAGCGAAGGCAGCAAAATGAGAAACCCTTTTTGGGTGTTTCCCCAGAGAATTTAATACACACTGAGGCAGGGACAAGGGGAACCGCTGTCTATCTGGCCTGGGAGGGGGTTCAGAACCATCCACACCCCGTTTATCTACGCTGGATGATGCCAGTAATGGAGTAACAGCCACCGGGGCAACCGCTCCGTGGGCCACTGAGGGTGACATCCCCCCAAAAAGCCACGGTAGCGCTTGAGATGGTTTAACGGTTACCATGCAGCAAAGCACAATCTTGTGTCTGAAACAACCACCAGCCTCCTTTTGTCCCCTGCCTTCCGCGGAACTGCTCCTCCGGCATCCGAGCCTTTCCAGCACCCGTTTCGGGATCGCTCGCCTCGGCTCACAGCTCTCGCCATCCCCAGCTCTACTCGGTCTCTCCAGAAGCTGCCGAGGAACCAGGTCCTACCCAAAGCCCAAACAGCGCCCGGAGCAGAGGCCCCCCCACAAGCCTCCTGGAGGTAGGGCTGAAATCCGAGGTTTAAAGCCTGCGCCGTCAGGGATCAGCCGAGGTGAACCTACGTCACCTATCGCACACGTCACGCGGCGGAGGCTCTGTCACAACCAGAATTCAAATCCTGTGGGAAACGCGCATTAGCCAACACCTCGCCGGCCGGGAAAGCAAACAATGGCAATTATTCCACCAGGAAGGGAGCAGAGATTTACTCGTGTACTTGCAGATTTTCTCCTAAGTAACGTTCTCAAAACCCTTCAAGCCTCCTGAAGCCGGTTCCTCGTCTCAGCTCAAAGCCGGGAAAGCACGGGAGATGATCAGGATCTCCAAGGAAGCCCCAAAGCAACAGAAAAAGACCCAGGGGTCTTGCCCCTGGACACTCAGCCCTGTGCTGAGGCAGAGCAGCTGCCACAGCCAGTAAAAACTCTTCTTCCTCACAAAACCAGCTTTATCAGAGCAACAGGTATGACTCCTCCCGTGCCTGCTCACATGGTGAGCAAAGAAAGCAGAGATGTTGGATGTCTGGCTTCAAAACTGCCCCAAGGATGGGGCTAAGAAGCCAGATAATCAAGCACTTGCAGCCATCCCCACTAGACAATACTTCATCAGCACCACAGCAATAATTAATTTCACGGTGGTGCTCAGCGATCTGGCCCTAAATCCGTCTAGAAGCAAGGTGGGAGGCAGCAGGGCTCAAGGTGCACGTCACCGACACCCTGAGAGCACCAAATGAAGCCGGGGTTCAGCCACGGGTCCTCCCGTGGGTTTCTTCTTTCCTTGCTGTGACTCGGGTGACAAGGGCTGTCACGCTGACCGGGACGCTTTGCTGTATCGTGTTATTATAAATAAAAAGCCTGGCCACTCCCTAGCAGAGAAGCTCAGGAAGGATGGCTGGATCTTGCCAAACGCAAATTTCAAGGCTTTGAGAAAGTCATTTCGGCTTCTAGCCACAAACTGGGGTGAGGAAGCTGGTCTGGGGTCTGTGGAAAGGGGAACAGGGCTCTTGACTCCCCCCAGGAACACTGCCAGACCTGGGAAACACCAGGACAAGGTAGAGTCACAGGTTTAATGACCAAAAGTGCCCTGGTTTACCCCAGACAAGGCCTTGCTACCATCCCTTTGTAGGGATGACGACAGTGCCCAGTTCCAACCCTGCGTATTTCTGGTTCAGCTCACATTTTAAACCAGTAGAGCAAGAGAAATCCTCAGGCATCAGCAGGCTTCAGGACCTTCCCCTTGACTCCTACCAGCTCCGGTTCTAGTCATCACAACCAGTCTACACAGAAGACATTTTCATTCCCACAATATCTTGCCTCCCACAGGTGCCAAACAGCTTTGCCGAGCTCCCTCCGCCTTGCCCAACACCAGATGCAGCACAGAAGAGGGTGGCTCCACCGGGGAGATGCTATCCTCCCTCCTTCCCACCAGGCTTCTGACTAAAGGAAGATATTTCAGCTCCCCCCGCCCCTCTGCATCCCAGCAGCTGAGTCCAGGACCCGCTGCCACCCCCAAGGCAGGTGACCTGACTCATGGCTCATGCTCTACAAATACAAGGGAACAAGGAGTCAAGTTTCCCCTGGCACCAACTCTTCGGCTTCCCC
>JAVSBS010008215.1:8712-40545 GCA_033124195.1 Coracias cyanogaster | reverse complement strand
ACCTAAATCTTCCCTCCTCCAGTTTAAAGCCATTACCCCTTGTCCTATCACTACAAGTTCTTGTAAAAAGTCCCTCCCCGGCTTTCTTGTAGGCCCCCTTCAGATACTGGAAGGCCGCTATAAGGTCTCCTTGGAGCCTTTTCTTCTCCAGGCTGAACAACCCCAACTCTCTCAGCCTGTCCATGTAGGAGAGGTGTTCTCCAGTATCTCCAGTTGGGTTCTTTCTTACAGTGGACTCAATGGGACAGGTGGATGTATAATATACTTCTGTACATTTGTATGAGGAAAACTGGAAGCTTTGTTATGGAAATGTACATATCTTTATGAGCTGTTAGATGAATTGACATACATAGACAGGCTAATAATAAAGAAGAGCCAATTTTAGGCTTCATTCTTGCATTAGAGAATATTTTTAACAGAAAGCTAATCTTTGCAGTGTAAAGCAGAATCATATAAAATGAATGTGGTGGTTTTTTTTTTTTTCCCTGTGGTTAAGCTCAAAGTTATTTTAGGTGATGTTTTGATGGATATACTGCACTGGAACGAAAGGAAGAACTGCTTCTTTGTCATGCATTTGTATCTGTGTATATTCATGATGGGATCTACCTACAGTGTTAGCTGGAGAATGTTGCCTTAGGGCATCCACAGTGGCAGACGTAACCCTGCTTCTCCAGCATATGCCATGCAATCAGCTTTAAGAGGCTTGGCACAAAGTCTCCTGGTTTTTGTTCCTCTCACCCAGCTTCTGAGCTAGAGCAAAATTTAGCTATTTGTACAGTTTTTACATGCAGCATGAGGTCATTTTTCAAGGCAGGGGGCTTTTGCCAGACCAAAGCAGTACAAACAGGACTGCCTACCCTGTAAGCAATTCTTGGATTGCTCAGCTCCTCTGTATCCATGAGGAAAAAAAAAGAAATACCATATCTGAGGAGAACATCCAATCCTAAGTTCATTTTCTGGTGTGGTTTTATTGGGTTTGAAGGCTTGACCTTCCCCTTCTAATAGCTGCAGTAGCTCTGAGCCCTCTCAGCCTTTAAGAGCGGAAGGAGACACTTGTCACTGATGGGACACCAGAGTGAACGGTTCTCCACCTTACACACCAGGCAAAAGCCAAGAACAAGCATTCGTAACCACTTGATGGTCCTGGTTCAGTACTGAACTTTCTTCCTCTTCCCCTTGATGCTCTGCCAAAATATCTTCCTACTGCATACTTACCTAAAGGTTTTTGATAGTCCACTGGCTTCTAGCTTTTTCTTCTGCTTCTCAAAAGGTTCTGAAAGAAGTCTGTAAGACTAAGTATCTACTTTTTTCTTTGTTTTCTTTACCTTTCCACAAAGAAAACACCGAAGACTTATCTTGGAAGCCCATCTCCTCATACAGACCATTCTCTCCTGTACTTGAGAAACAAGGTCTCTTCAGCTTAGAAGGCTGTAGAAGCTCCTGTTTTTACAAATAAGCCCACCAGATGTAAATCAAAGTTGTCCTCAAACAACTGAACTGATAGAATGATCCTGATTTTTTAATGGCTATTATTCAAGGTTGCTGCAAGATAAAATATGAATGATAACAACAAAATATGCGTGATAACTTATAACAAAGAAAGAGGAGTCATTCAGTTTGCTATAGTCTTCCTGTCTTCCATCCCACCTACCTCTCTGCAGAGAAACACAAAGTAGCTGTTTAATCTTCTTTTCCTAGGCTATTGGTTCTTTCCTGCTTAGGAAAAAAAAAATCCAAGTAATTAGATTGTAATATAAATATTAGTGATGGACAATTAATTTTCACACTTCTCTCTAGTAGATGAAACCACAATGCAGCTGACCAGTGCAGTAGGAGCTGGACCAGGCTAATGGTCAACGGACTTTTTGCAAGTAATTTGTCTTTACCACAGCACCAAACCTTTTGTTCTTTAGCAACCAGGAGCACAGTTCACCGTTAAGGCTTTAAGCTTTGGAGATGGAATACAATCAGTACCTTTAAAGTCCCAATGAATATTTGCTGAAAAAAAGCACTACTCTTTGTCCTTCAGCTTCCCTGGGTTCTCAGGTATAATGAAGCTTTCCTACAGAGACATCATGTTAGGATTTATCTCACCTTAGGTGTTTCTAGAATAGACATCCCTTGCTGGGCTGGTCTAGATTCACCTTGTACTAGTCATTAATGGAGAGAAATGAGCACTTCTAGAGCGTGATTCATCTGACCCTGCCTTTGAAGTCCATATGAGAAAATTCATCTCTCTACAGTGCTCATTCCTCTTCTAAGTGACCTCAGGGCTTGAATTTATTTTATTTGCTTTGCAAATGCAGTCAAGCACAGAAAAGAACAAAAATGTACCTAAAAAAAATGTAGCATGTTAATTTCTTGACAAATTTTATGAGGAATTGTATTAGCACAAATGGCCATAAACATGGCCCATCTTCCTCCCCTACCAATACTTGATATTCCAACATTTTATATGTAATTGCTGTTGACAGGGCTGACAGCACTGCACCTTGTAGGAGGATCAACCTGGAAAACTTTAATGGCAAGAACTGCCAAGGCCTGAATGCATCCTGGCAATAACACGTAAGAGCGATGCCAAAATGTGGGTTGTGAGGACTTCAGGGAGCCAAGCAAACATCCTGGGGTGCCTTAGCCTGCTTGGTGAGGAGTCCATTTCAAAAGGCAGCTTTCTCTGAGGTCTTTGCTTCCTAGAAGAGTGTGCTCGTACCTTGAGATGATGGGGCAATAAAAATAAGGTGGTTTGCTGTGCTTCATTGGCCAGTAGTGTTGTAAATAACTGCAATAAAAAATAATCTTTGGGATGGGACATCTTAACCCTCACTGGAATACATGACTTTTCTCTATTTACTAAAACAGAAGAACTGTTAATTGTGGTAATTAATGTTTGTGCAACTGGTGGGGAGGAGGTGTTATGAACCAGAGAGATGCTTGAGGGAGTAAAGGTAGAAATGCAGCAGCAAGTTCAGCGAAAGACTCCAAATAGGTAGAGGAAACTTCAGGCTGACTCCTACACACCCTCAGGAGCTCTCCAAGCAGACCCTGGCTGTTGCTAGATTGAGCAGCGGCTCCTTTGGCTGAAGCCAAGTAGACATTTGTGAGATTGGCAGGTCATGGTGGGATGGCTTGTAAAGGGGAGCTGCTGGTGGAGTAGACACATAGTCTGGAGCAGTTAGGCTAGATGTCCTGCCACATGATCAGCCCACATGTCCCACTGTGGTGAGCATGCTCACCACGGTCACTGCTACAAGTGCATTGTACCCCCAAATATACCCTATCTGATACACTCATACACCTCAGCTGTACTAGAAGAAACACAACCATAAGGCATAGGGTCACATAATCTTCCTTGCTGCTGAGCAGCCCTTGCTGCTGAGGTCCAGTTTATGACTCCTGATGAAGACTAGATATGAAATTACTTCAACCCCTGCAGCTGTGGGGACACAGAGGAGACAGGAGGAAAGTCAGAGGTCCTGAGAGTTTGTCACAGCACCATCTGCCCAGCCTACCTGACAGAGAAAACATAGCCAGCAGTGAGGAGCTACCTGGGTGAGCAGTGGGCACAGCTGAGACCTACGGGTGGGAATTTAACAGCTCTCTTAGCAAAAGGTGGGCCAGTACAGTTGAATGGGAGATATGTGGATAAATAGGTAGGTAGGTAGATAGATGGAACATTTTGGTGGGTGTTTGGCCAAGCTAAAAGCAGTTTTGAGGGCTGGATGTGCTCAACTGTTAGGGACCTCCCTGACCAGCTTCAGCCTCAGCCTCCCTCCTTTTCTCGGGAGAGTACCAAGCCACTGAGGGGAGGCCATGGTTACAGCAGAGGGGACAACTTGGGCTGGGTTTCTGTGGCAGGTTTGCTTTGGCTTTTTAGGAGGCAGTAAGGTGTAGATAGGTGGTGGGTGTGCTGGGGAGCCTGCAACTGGGGAAGGGATCAGAAGATCCTGTCTCATCTGGAGCATGAGGGAACACAGGGCATGGGGGAAAAGTCCTTCTCCCAGTGAATTTTGATTATCTGAAGCAAGCCACCCTGAAGGAGAAGAAAAGGAGAGGGATGTGTGGCCTGTTAGTGGAGAGTTACAGCCCAATTAGCAGCTAATTGAGGTGCTTGAAGGCTCCCTGCACAATCACAACCCACTTCTAAAACTAACACAGCTTTTGTTGCCACTTTCCTCTCATTTCCCTAAAGCAGTTTTAGGGTGGGGCTTTTTTGGTAGCTTTGGTATAAAAAAAAGCTTGCACACATGCAGGAACACCACAGCTGTTTCCCCCCAGAACCCTCCCAAATCCCACAACACATCACAACCAGTCCCAGAAGTGTGCTGTGTACCCCTCCTCCAAGAGAGATACCGCTCTCGGGTGCCTGCACATCTGGATAAGGCAGGCAGTGAGAGGGGCCGGATCCATATGGCAAAGGCATTAACGTTTTACTCCACATCGCTGCTCAGCCAGATAACCCTGCATGTCCCTGGGCCCCAACCCGCACCGCTGGGAAAGTGATAGCGCCCAACTCCTTGCTGGGGGTGCTGCCAGGGTGATCTCCAGGGTCAGCTTGCCAGAGGGGTCTTGCCTGGGTGTCCCTGAGTGTTTACCTGGAGTGTTTACCACCAAAAACTACTTTTCAGGAATAAAGGTCCCTAGAGGTGTGGCAATTCAGCAGTGATCAGTTTATTCCAACTGTATCTAACTGGACCAAAGGCTGGAGCACCATTTCCCCTCAACAAATTGGAGGCCCACGCTTCCCTGTCTCACAGAGATGCTCAGGAGTTGGCCAGAAGTAGCCTTGTGCAGGTCTAACACACAAACAGTGGGAAACGGCCCATTTGTGCTGCTTTTTACTGATGGAAATGTACAGGTGTCAGGAAGAGAAAGGGGCTTGTGTGGTTCAGGGAACCTCCATAGACGCATCTCCATCACAAAAGCATCCTCACCAGTAATGCTCACTCCATCACTTCATGTTCTTGGTGGCAGAACTAAAACACTGCGTGTTTTTGTTTTGTCCTCTGCTCCAATGAGACATTTCTCAGAGCTATCTCTGATCTCCAGGGAGGATTTGGAGTGCAAGTGCTCAACTAGCAAATGGAGGCACATGGCCTTGGGCAGACCTGGGCCTCGTGGGCAGTCTCTCTCCACAGGGCAGTGCCAGCAATGCAGCTCCTAGGGGTGACTCCACATTTACTATATGCAGCTCCAAGAACACTTCTGAACATGTTAGCATTAGTCAGTGAGCTGGAACAGCATGGAAATACAATCCAAGGACATGCATGACACACAAAGATATCCCAATTTATCAATGAAAACAGGAACGAGCGGTGGTTGCCCGTACTGGAGTGGGAGCTGGAAAGGATGCAGGCACCGTCTGCAGTGGGGTGTCAGTAATTCGACAGCAATACAGTTTAGGAAAAAACTGACATAAGTTTTAGATTTTATTCATTCGTACATTATTTACAGCAGTTGCTTTCATATTACAATTCTCTTTCATCTTTTCAGTTTTCACTTATAAAAAATTAACCAAATAAACCTTATATAACCAAATTTATCACAGCAGGTCTGGTTAATTTTCACAGTTACAGCGGCCATCAGGAACAGAACTTAAGTACCTACAAGTCATCTGTCCAGAGCACCTCGCCTGACCCTGCCCGAGGACACCCTGCTGCCCCTCGAGAGCTGGCTGGCTCCCGGGGCTCTGTCGACGGAAGATGGAGACACCACGCCGCATCGGGGTAACGCTTTGTAGGCTGGAGCTCAAATGCCTAAAGCACACCAAGGGCTAACTCACACACCTCTTCACACGTCGTGTCACGCTAGAGGAACTGGTTTGTATTGATGGTATGCAGCCAGCTTTCCAACAGAGCTGACTCCTGCTTCCCTCCACACGAAAATAGTCATTTATTCTGTTTTCTGCTATTGCTGAGCCCCAGCAGTGCAGCAGCAGAGTATGCTGGGGTATGAGACTGCGGCAATGAGCATCTACCTCCCTCTGTGTGACTCTGACAGCACTTCCTTCGGTCTGTCTCTCCCACCAGCAACAGTTATTTACAATAACTCACCCCTAAAACTACAGTGAAAAACCTGTGCTGGTAAGGATTTACAATGCCAAAGAACATTTCAGGGAGAGGGATCTGAAGGGCAAGTTCTCTGCTAAGGTGAAGTCCAGTTCCAGAGATCGATGGCCTGTCCTAGGTCTTAACCCTGCTCCCAAGGTGCAATAGCAGCCCTGACACCAGCGTGTTCCCAAGGGTACCATCTTCTCTGCTTCCCTGTGCTCTCCCCCATGTGCTCGTTTGCTTTACAGTGGTAATTATTGCTGTTTTAAAATATGTTCGATTTTCTTTGAGGACTTGTAGCCACTTCCCGTTACAAAGTACAGTACATACTATGCTGAACATAGAAAACACAAGACTAATTTCACATTGGTCTTGTACAACGGTGAAGAGATGCAGAGTAAGAGGCTGTTTGGGGGAATCTGAGTTTCTGTTTAGGCAGGAGTTTAGCCTGTAACCCATAAACTAAAAAGCCACTGCCTTAAACATGAGCAGTTCTGGTAAGCAATTTAGCCCCAGGTTTTGGTTTTTCTTTTAACTGACATTGGACATTTTCCAAATGCATACACTGCTTAACACTAACCAAAAAATATTATTTTTTCCCTTTACCTTTACTGCATTTGTCTCAAGAAGACTTTTTCTTTAATAAAGTAACACAAGCACACAAACTGCTTAAAGCTAACGGCCCAGCACAATCGTAAGTACAACTCACAAAGCAATGGATGCTTTGTTTAACCTAATAATATTTTTTAAAAAGCAAATATACATATTACAAGTCAAAAGGACTAAGCTTTGGAGGAAAAGAAATTGAAAACATTGTTAGCTGTATGTTCATTATGCTTACATAGCAGTAGCTGCTTCTGCATTCAAAGGTGTTACTCATAAATAAGTTTACAGTTGCATTATGTATTGTTATGCTCTTGGTCTCAGTAAGTCCATCTTCAACTATTTAGATGTTAAAGGCATATTCTCTTCCACAGCTGACCATCGTGCAATACAAAACCAGCACTGAGCAGCGATTTTAAACAGTGATCAAACTCCAAATGCTGGCTTAGAGCTCATTGTTTTAAGTGATAGTGTGTTTTAACTAAACTCTCTTGTTCAAATTATTCTCTTACTTTATTTTCAATGAAAGCTACTCCAAACAACCAGGCAGGTAGCAGCTTACGGTGGGAGATAAGCACAATCTCTGTGCGTAGTCTCTGTTACTGAGGGATGCAAGAGCACATCGGTTTTTTTGCTCAGGGTTCTGGGTGGATCTATTCTGAGGGAGGAAAAGAAGATAAAATTATCCTTTTGCATTTTAAAGCTTATTTAACAGTTTGCATCCCTTTCCTTTCTTTACGTGGTGCAATGGATTCCACTGTGAGACTCCAGTTAGCGTGGAATTAAAATACTCATATTAAGGTTTAAAGAGAGTGCATACCAACAGCATGACACTAGTGCTAATGAAACACCAGCTCCCAGCACATGAAGAATGAGATTGTTAATTCAGAGGTAACCGGAGCTGGTTCCTGCCTTTGTGTGTTTGGCCATTTGGAAATCCCTGCAGTCATTCTCTGTCCACTTGTACCTCAGCCAAGCCAGCAAACGAAAAGGCAGCAGACCTGCATCACGGAAGGGTACAGCTCCGGGAGCAACAGGCAGCAGCAAGGATCCTGATGAGGTTTTGTAAAACCACAGCTCCTTTGGGAATTCCGACCGGGGGGACCTTCTGTTCTCGTAGTTGGCCACAGCAAGAAAGGGGCCTGACCCCCCCCAGGCACTGAGCATTTTCTGCTCCCACTGCAGGTGGGCAGCACCGGGACCCCAACTGCCCAACCCTTAATCCGGCTTCTCTTACACAGGGACTATCACATTCAGGCATCATGACCTAACATATCATCCTCATTTCCCATGGGGATGAATGTGGGGGGGAAATGACTGCCCAGGTCCCAGCCTGGTGACAGACACCCCCAGGGTCGTTTGCCCCCTGCATTTGCTGAAGGGCAATGCTGAATCCCATCATGACACAGAGCTGGCCCTTGGGATTTTAAGAGTTTAGCTGCATCTGTCTTGCATACAGAAGAAGAACAATTTGTGACCTGCAAGTTGTGACACTGTCTTCGGGGGTGCAACCACCTCTGCAGCACCGTAAACGCTGGTCCTCCTTCTGTGCCCCATGCCACCCACCCTGCGCACTGCCAGCCAGCTCAACCCTGCAGCGCTGCTGCACCTCAGACCCGAAGGGCAGAGAACATCCTTACAGCCTCCTTATAACACGGTTAAACTCATCTTGCTTCCAACAAACATCTACAATAAGTCTGCTTCTCCCTGATGGGGTTGGCTACATTGCCAGCTACCTCCTTCCATGATGGCCAGCCTGAAAAGCCCCGCAGCCAAGGCACCCCGTGGCCGTGCATCCCTCCTCCCTGAGCGGGCAGTGCCTGCAGCAGCTCCGACTTCCCCGGCTGCTCCCCGAGCCGTGCATGCTGCATGAGCGGAGGGATCATGCGGGAGAGCGCCCAGCTCCTGCTGCTTGGCCCTGTGCGGGGGTACAGCCTGCAGCGTGCATGGGGAGAGGTCAAGGCTTGCTCAGAACCACCATCCCACAGCCTGCATGCTAACAGCAAGGCCAGGGAAAAGAATGGCTTTCAGCTGATGGCAATGCCCCAGACTTTTCTGTGTCTTCCAGCAGAGATGAATTACCGCTGCCACCTCTACGCATCCTGCCAGCGCTGCCTGCTTCACAGAGGGAAAACATGGCATGAATTTACAGCAAATATCAGCTCGAGGGATTGAAGTAAGATTAGAAACCACTTTCTTAGGGTGGTGGAATATTGGAACAGGTTGCCCAGAGTGGTGGTGGAGGCTCCATCCCTGGAAATGTTCAAGGCCAGGCTTGATGGGTCTCTAAGCAACCTGATCTAGTTAGAGATGTCCCTGCTGACTGCAGGTGGGTTGGACTAGATGACTGTGGAAGGTCCCTTCCAACCCAATGCGTTCTATGATTCTGTTCTACAATTCTTTGTTGGTTTGCTTGCTCAGCATTATTGGTCTGGATCCACTTAGGGGCCCAGAGATCTTATTGGCAAATATTACATGTGCTTGAGGTGCCAGTTTGCTCAGGCTGTGCAGGGTGCTCCCACTGACTCCAGAGTGAATGGCCCAGGCTGTGCCACGGCAACACAAAGCTTCCTCCCTTTTTTTATATTTTCATTTTTAGACACCACACCTGGTGCCTTCCCCAGTCCCCTCTGAGCAGAGGACACTTGAGTGGTGTCCACTGCACAGGGATTACGAGAAAAGCCACAATGCTAAAGGAGAGGATACTGCATTCTCAGCACCTCTGCAGTGCACGCAGCGTGGGGAGAGGGCAGGGGGCTGTGACAACCCATAGGCACAACAGAGTAAAAGCAGGCACCTGGCACAGCTGGAGGAAGTACCTTCACATCTCCAACGCATCCTTCACTAATCTGAAATACTCTTACTAGCCATCATGTTCACTCCCTGAGACTAAAACCCCAAAGATGCTCCATTCTTCCCCACACTCCAGCTAGAAGTGTCCTTGAAAGGAGAAATGACCAAAATAAATTAGGAGCACCCCCTCCCATCTCACACTGAGGCAAGTCTTTGTTGGAATCAACAACTGGCAATGGGATCTCAAGGGGTTTCTGGCAGTAGGTCCAGGTCACAAGCTCTTCTGCTCAGGACCAAACCCACAACCATCTTGCGCTGCTCTGCACTCACCAAGCTGCTGAACTGGGATGGGAAGTGTCAGGAAGTGACACTCAATCCTGGAGAAAGAGGGATGGTCCCGATGCAGGGCTGTGCCAACTACATCTATCCGGGGCAGGAGAAGCAAGAAGCTCCTCAGGAACATCTGTAAAGCCAGTACTGGGGGGCACAAGTGACAAGCTGCAGGATCTTTTCCAGTCAGTGTTGTTTAAACCAGTGCACCCTGAAAGAGGCTGAGCAGATGGATGGGTCTGCCAAAAGCAGCGCAACCTCAACACGTCACGCTGGGAGCTGCACCATGTTCTACCAGCACCCTGGCCCAGGCAGGCTGGACCCTGGGGGCAGTGGGTGAGCCTGGTGTGGTCCAGAGCCCAGGGGACATGCAGAGCAGCAACTTTCTGGCTCCAGAGCTGAGCCTGAGCAACCGCATTGAGGGAAACTTCCTCTGAATGCAGATAAAGCAACAGTAGCACTTGATGCCTTTTAAGCCCAACTTTGTCTAACCCTATTCAGAATAGATCTGGGTGGGAAAGCAGCAAAAATGCCAGAGGTCCTGCACTCTGGTCCCACTGCTGCTATCAGGGACGCAGCTCTGGCAGCCGCGTGGGCTTCCTGATAAAAACCAGGGCTGGGATCAGCGGTGTTTCACCTGCCGAGCCCTCTCCAGTTCCTGAGGAAAGCAAAACGCAGCTGGGATCGGTGGCGTTTTCACATACCAAGCCCTCCTTGTCTTCCGAGGAAAGCAAAACTCAACCTATTTGGCAGCCAGCCCTTCCTTCAGAAATGAGCTGTCCCGGCTGGAGAGCTGGGAGCAACCAGCTGGACTTTTTCCAAAGAGCCTGCTCACAAAGCAACTGGCAGAAGCGTTAAGGGAAGAAATTTGCTCAGCAGCTACCGGCCAAGCGGCAATGACTCAATCCTTATCAGGGCACCTCTGGCCTCCGGCATGCCCAGGGAGGAATGCAGACAGCACCCCAAAAGCTGCCCCTTTCCCAAGCACCTCAACAGGTATTAAGATCAGATACTGTAATATCATCAGTTAAGGTTTACATGTTTTAAAAGAAAATACTTGTAACCTGATGGTACTTCTGTGTCTGTGGGATCTGGTGGGATTTATTCCAGGTTTGGCTTTTCTGACAGGATGTAGAATTTTATTACAAAGGCACAGGTATCAAATAAAACCAGCAACATTCTTTTAATTAAATATCCCAATAAAAAAATTAACGCTTGATTTAGGCTTTACATATTCCTCCCTTAAGAGACTAGTTGTTGGGGTTTCCCCCCCCGCTCTGGAAAGGTTTTAGTGCAGTGATTATATAGCAACAGAAAAATAAACTAAAAAAGGCACAAACTGTTTTGTGTTTTTTTTTTTTTTCTTTCAACTTTTGCTAACACTTTATATTTGTCTATTTTACTTCGGTTAATAAATCACTGAATGCAGCAAGAAAATAATTCTGCCGATTTCTGTACACTATACAAAAACCCCTACCAACAGTACATTATTTCAGCTTCAGGAGAAATGTACAGCATAGAAAGACTTTTAAAAATATAGTGCCCCATACAGAAATTTTGTTAATTAAACTTACGGTCTCATGCTACAGTGCCCTTCACCATCCTCACTTCCCCCCTTATTGCTGGGACACACCCTCCGGGACTCTGTCCCTCCAGCTCCTCGCAGGCCGGACTGAACCCAAGCCCAAGCCCAGCACTGAGAGTGTTACCTGAAAAATCAGTGTCTTTTACCTGGTGTGTGCATGAACCAGTTCTCATACTCAGGAGATATTTATTCAGTCCTGGGTGCTCAGTTTTTGGATAACAAGAGCGCTGCCAGGGTTATGCCAAATAGCTCCTCCATCCCTGGCATCGGTGTCCAGTCCACCACCCCGGCAGGGATGGGGTGAGCCCCGACCCCACCACTCTCATTCACCATCACCGGCCACATCTCAGTGCTGGGGAAGCTTTTGGCTGAAGAGGAAAAGGGCACTTTTTGGCACGAGTGAGACGCAGGCAGCATCCCATGCGTGGGTCCGTGCTCTCTGCCCCCTGTCTGCTCCAAAGCTCGGCCCCTCTCCTCACCCCGCACCACCTCCCTTCTGGGGTTCTCCTGCTGATGCTTCCATTGTGGTTGCAAGTGCAAGCGTGGTTAACATGTGCTCTATGCTTCCATTGAGTTCATCACGATAGGTGGTGGTTCCCTCCCCTGCCCCTGCATAATACTTCATAAAATAGTAACTTCCCCCCCCAAGGAACTAAATTAAAGGGGTTTTCCCTTTAAATGTATTAACAGAGCTGAACCCCTCTACCCACCCCAAATTAAGTGCAGCCAGAAATGGTTCTCTGTATACTTCTGATACCATGTTTTAAAAATTAAAACCTACCAATCTTCTTTTTCCCCAAGACATAATTCATGCAAAGTTGCTATTTGTTTAAATAAGTTATAAAAGTTGATATCTCAGGCTAGAAGAAGCTGCAGTCTTGGTTATTCTTTAGTTGGCAGGCACTGTACATACATACCGGGTACAGACACATGCCGGATCTGCTTTGCATTGCTTTTTGCATTGTACAATTCACAAATCTGACATCGTTAAAGCAGTTAATTACCTTTGATGGAAGGCTGCAGTGAGGCCATCTACATTTATCAAACAAGCAGCTGGTTAAGACAGTAAGTACGCTTCCCCCCACCCCCCGGCGCTCCCCAAAATGCTATTATCTGTCACACGTTGCTTCTCTGAAGTGGTTGGATTTGGTGCGCACATTAATGTGCAAATGTGTTGCCATAGGAACTGCAGCCTCCATTACGCCTCAATGACACCATTCAGCAAAAGCCAAAACTAAAAATAATAACAACGACAACAAAAAGCCCCTTAAAAATAAAACAAAAGACAAACAAACAAACAAAACCCAAAAGGCAGCAAAGAGAAAGTCCAACGCACATGCAGAGTCTGGCCCAGGACTGCAGGTTACGTGTGGCTACAGAACAGCGCAGGAGATATTTAGGTTTGATCTTAACTTTACGCTATGGTACAACGGGGCTCAGAGTTCAGCCGGTCGGAGTCTGTGCTGGCTTAGGAAGGAGCGGTGGGGGGGAAATGGAGCGGAGTCGTGGTTACCGGATGCACCCAGGGTCTCTCAGACATTTGGCAGAATGAGGCACATCCAAGAAAAGTGCAACACCAGTGCCATGGTGGCAGCGCGATGTGGGAGTGCGTGCGCGCGCTTTCCTCTTCATGCATTGTAGCAAGCGGGTTGGGACCGGGGGGGGCGGGGTTTGCCCCCCACCTTTTCTTTGAAAACTATTAACCAGTAAATAACGGTAAGACGAATGTATATTCTACTTACTGGCGCATGAAATACTGAAAACCGCATTCAAGTAATATTTCTGCACTACGATGAATGCGTCACTATGTTATCTTACAGCCGGAGAAGGAGAAGACTATGTACACCCGAGCAGTGGTACTATTTGCAGTTAAGTTTCTGTGCTTTGCGGAGGTACCTGGGAAGGAGAGGCGGCCGCTCCGCTGCGCTCTGACTGCGGGTCGCAGGCAGGACTCCCAGCACCACCACCTACAGCATGCGAGGAAGGAGCGCTGCTCGGCCGGGCAATCGAGCTGCACGGAGCAAACCAAAGATGACATAAGGGAACAAAAATTCAACCCAGAATTGGCAAATCAACAGTGACAAAAATAGAAGGGGAATTTATTATTTTTGAAGGGCGTGAGGAGGAAAAAAAAATATTTTTTTTTCTTTCGTTTGGTTGGGGTTTCTTTTTATTCTTCCCGCAGCTGCAGGCGGTAGCGGTGGTAGCGGACCTGGAAAAACATTCTCTCCAATAAGGAGCGTGTCATCCCTGGCAGGGCGTAATGTTCGACAACACCCACGTGCTTGAACCCCAAGGACTCGTAGAGCTTGTGGGCTGCCATCTTCACAGCCGTGGTTCCCAGCACAACGGAGGAGTAGTTGTTGAGCATGGCAAACTCCAGCACTTTGCGGCCCAGGGCCTTGGCGATCCCTTTGCCGCGGTAGTTGGAGTCGACAGACATGCGGCGCAGCTCCACTGTGTTGTCTTCCTCATTGCCCCGCGCTGCCACAATCCCCACCACGTTGCCGTCCAGGACGGCGACCCAGAAGCAGGAGCCTGCGGGAGAAAAAGCAGCACATGTAGCCACCAGCCATCCTGGGTGGGCAAGGCAGACAAAGCCCCAGTGACCAACACAAAAACAGGAGGCAGGCTTGGGGTCAGAAATCGCCTGTCACATGTGGGAACTAACAACTTCCATAAATAAGGACCCAACTTTATTTTCCCCTGACACTGTGAAGGGAATGTTGTTTTCCCAAGTTAAATGCACTACAACCAAAACAAGATTCCCAGGGACTAAGCATTATGAAGTCTGTGATGGCAGCCAAGTACATAGGTAAGGATCCTCAGCTCATGGTGGCACACAGCAGGTAACTTCTGAGGCCCAGCGGCAGCCCCTTGTGCACTTTGCTGCCAATCTCCTTTACGGGGAGTCACGCTTTCCAGAGGCTCTCACCTCTAGGCAAAGAGTTCACCCGCAGTGTGGGCAGTACATCACCAGGCTCATCAGCTGAGAGCCACCCATGTGTTCTGGGCAGACCTGCGGTCTCCAAAGCAAGCAGGGGTGGCCGTACACAGGCAGGGAGCCCATGGAGGAGAAGCACAGGTTGGTGCACAAAGTGTCCTTGGTGATCTGAGAGGGCAGAATCCCATCTGGATGACAGTGAGGGGTGGGAAAGGCTGTGCCCCTTTCCCCGGTGCTGCAAGAGAGGCAGGGACCCAGCTCAGAACAGGATGGGAGCCTCAGTGCTGGTACATGGGAAGGTGGTGGAGCCACCCTAGCTCTGGGAAACCTGTGCCTGCTGAGGGCCAGACACCAAGCCATGGTCCCAACCTCTTGTAATGATGCTTTTCAGGTGTGATGCAAGAGCAGCTCTGATGGCTCAGGGCTCCCAGTGGCTCCTCCTGCCATCCACTTTACCTACAAGGACCTGACATGAGAGACTAAAGTGACTGCCTGGCTTGTTTCTGACCTCTCTCCCCATGCGCATCTGGATATGCAAGTGCATCCTCCTCTTGTGGACTGCAGGAGCTCAGTGCAGGACTTGCCAAAGACAGCTTCAAACAAAGTCCAAACTGGGTAGCAAGATGCTGGTAGTGAAAAACGGGGACCATGAAAGCCAGCAGAGCACCAACAGGGGAAAACACCATATACACCCCCAAGAAAGAGCATCTCCTGTGCAGAGTAAAGATCAGGCTCACACACCCATGGCTTAGGGTGCTTATGGCCACATGCCCCTTGTTCTGGAGCTACTGCTGCTCCTCCTCTGCTCTCATGAGCCAGGTGACAGCCTCTCGCAAACTGGAGACACTGTGCTCAAGCAACTTGGGCCAAAACCATGTAGAGCTTCAGTGAGCCAAACCAGCCCATCCTTAATTGCACCCTAGCACCGGTCAGCAGGCACACTGCTCCACGAATGAGGACACCCTTAAACAGGCTGCACTTCTAGGGGTGCGAGGGGTCTGCACTGCTGCTCTGCCATGGGGCTGAAGGCTCCATAGGGCAAATGCTGTGTTCAAGAGGTCAAAGTGAAAACCAATCTAATTAAAGCCCAGCAGCCTGAAGTGCACCCAGCTGGGCTTAGGAAAGCACCCTGGGGTCTCAAGCATTCCGAACACAGCCCCAGTTACAAAGCTCCAATAAAAGCGGACCTTGCTGGAGAGAAGCACCTGTACCATCCCATCCCAATGCTCCTACTGGACAACAAACATTAAAGACAATGCAATTAGAAACTGTGGCACTCTGGAGTATTACAGCATCACTTGGCCCCACCAGCAAGAGGACTTTAAAAAAATTTCAAGTAACACATTACTCAGATCTTAATTAAGTATCTTCACAGAAAATCCCAGTGAAAGGAAAGTGTCTTCAACTGAACTGAAAAGACCTATGTTGTCAGCACAGGGCAAGTGTGATCTTAGCTTGGATACTGCTTAATTAACACCCAAGGTCACTATTCAATAACAGTTGCTAGCGAGGGCACTGACAGGTCTCTCTCCAAGAAGGAAAGCGCTGACTTTCAGCGTTCAGGAAGAACCTGGCTTCAACTGGAGGAAGAGAACCCCTTGAGAAACTCCTGGCACACTGAGACTTGCCACAGGCCATGGCCTTCTCCTTACTCAGTGCAAAGCAGAAGGAAATGTGACTTCAGCAGCAGCAACTCCATCTTTAGCACCAACCCTGCCAACTGCCCCAACCCAAATGCATGGCATGTCCCCGTATGGATCAGTATTGAACAGCCTGGGTGGGTGCTTGGGGGTGCACAGCACCAGTCCCCCTGCAACGTGGGAGTGGGGGGAATGCAAAAGGCAACTCGGAGTCCTTTGTTACTGGAGGAGAGCAAAGCATGCAGTGGCAGGAGGTGCTTCCCCAGCTGCTGTCTGTGGGAGAAGGTGCAGCCTTGCGACTCAGAAAGAGGCGGACAAGCTCTTCAGCACTTCCCCATGGCACAGCCCAGCTGCTGAGGAAAAGCCGGATATGAATGAAGCACAGGGAACCAGCCAAGGTTCAACCCAGCACACCAGGCTCGTCCCCACCTTCAGAGCAACACACGGCTCCAGCAACGCTCATTTTTGTTCCCCCTGTGAGCAAGTCATTACATTGTCGCTATCTAGGTCAACAGCTAATTTTTAAAACACCAGGACCCATCTCGACCCACTTATCACAAGCAGTTGTCTCTCCTCTGGTGCCGCGTTGACAGTGTGGCTCATTCCCCTGCATTCACCTGGATCTCAAAATGTAATTTATTCAGACATGACCCCAGACAAAGACCTACAAGTGCTGAAACCCAGCAGCCACCTTCCCTCCAAATACAAATCGCAGGGCTGAGAGCTCACCACTCGCTGCTCCACAGCGCTGCTTTTAAACACGCTCATCACGTGGTGTCTCTGCCCAACACAACCCCCCCAGCCCATCAATGACACCTCTGGCCACATGGCAAGCACACCACAGAACTGGGGCCGTGGTGACTCTCACCCCTACACGCACAGCCACCAATTTTAGCTTCTGTGGTGTAGCCCAAAAAGGGGCTTCATGAGTCTCCCCACATTTGGGGAGCAGAGGTGGGATGCTCCCCTGGAGCACATGGTGCTGTCCTCGGCACCCACTCGATCCTGAGAGAACCCCAAAAAATGCCACAAAGCAGCCACCAACTGGTGCCCACTGAGCCACAGCTGGTGGCACAGCCACCGCATCCCTCCCATCCAGCCCTCTGTGCAGTGACTCCTCCTGGATCTGCTTCTTCCGCAAGTCTGCCTTGTTTTTCTCAAACCAGAGACATCAACTTAGGTTCCTCTTGGCCCGAGGTTATGTAATTGCTTCCCTGAGTGCTTCCTGCTTTTATTCCCGATTTTCCCTTCTTAGCAAGCACTTCTCCTCTGTGCCTACCAAGCCTAAGAGGCTGCTAAAACTCGCTCAGCAACACTTCCCACATTTGCAAAATGGCACGTTTCTAGTATTTTTGGGTCTTCTGCCTATTTAAAATCCAAATCTGGGCATGTCCACCACAGCAGAGCCCACAAAGCCCTTCACACCCCCAGCCCTCTCCAAACGCCCTCCAAGAGGCCATACCCTCACGCCTGTCCATCCCAGTGGGGACCAGTCGAGTTGCAAGCAGCACAATGGCAAACCCACAATCCTAGTTAGTTTTTACTTAAAACTTCAAAGCTTAATTATAATGATTTTGAGTTCAACGTGAAAAGAAATAGTATCTGGCACATCTCCCAGTGTGTTGTGCACACAACACTTACAATTAGCAGCAGACAGGACACATCCGCTCAAACAATGCGAGTTGTATTCGACTCTCATTTACACCAGTGCCATCAATCCCCAAGACTTTTACCCTGCCGACCACCTTGTGTCTGCATATGCTCTGAGAATCAACAGTGGCCAGATCCTTCAGCCTGCCAAAGACACCTCAGGTTTCCAAACATCAGTTTTCTGGCAATCCCACAGCTTGTAGGAGCAGGTTTCACCCTTGGGGTTCTCAAACCCCTCCTCCAGAGAGCTGCATGCCATTGGGATGGGAATTTGCTACCAAAAGCTCCTTTGGGGTCCTCACCACATGCTGCTGACCCTGGGCTGAGACCTCCTCTCAATTGGGCAAACCCTCCAGTTTCAGAACAGGAACCTTGAAGGTCTTCCATTTGATTTTTACTGAAACTCGACATGCTTTCAGCAATCCCGGCCAGCTGCAGCTCCTCACCATATCTTCCAGCAGCACCTAGTCTGGAGCAGAGTGGAAGCACCCTGGGAAAACTACGCCACACTGCCACCCCCCAGGGCTGGGGGGGGAAGGTCTCTTCCCCATCTTTTGAGAATGGAGGGGATTGACTCAGAGCCTGTTTTGTTTTTGAACTTTTACATACCTAGCATGAAATCAAATTAATTTCATCTCACCTGTCAGTAGCGAGCAACAGCCTTGTTTGCAGTGCTATTAATAGCAGGAGCTGACGTTTTACTCTCACACCACTATCTGAACATAATCACTGCTGCAAAGATAAACACAAACCCTGACAGCTACAACTCTGCCTGCCCTTCAGATACTCATCTCGTGGCAGCATCTCTGCCTCTGCCTTCATTCTCACCTGCCTCCATCTTTTGGGGTCCCCCTGTCAACTCATTGCTATGGTCAACCAAAGCCCTTCCAGCTCACTGCAAGGTCTGTTCTTCATGGACATCTTGCAGCATACAGCTGCCCTGTGAACACCACTCTGGAGTACTGGAGGTAGGTACCTACTGGAGTAATTACCTGTTTCCAGCCAAACATCAGACCTGTTTGCAGCACTGTCCCTTGCCTCCAGGTCTGACTTGGCCCCTCTGGGCTGCCAGCTGGCAAAGGTGAGGAGAAACCGCCATGGAATGCACACTACCACCTTGCTTAGCTATCTCCCACTCCCCCAGCCCACTGCCTCACCACACAGCATCTCAACTTTAGGAACCCACAGGTGAAAGCCATAATAAAGGAAGAATTTTATGATGAGGGGGTGAGACAATGGAACAGGTTTCCCAGATAAGCTGTGGATGCCCCATCTTTGGAAGTGTCAAGGTCAGGTTGGACAGGGCTTTGAGCAACCTGGCCTATTGAAAGGTAGATTCCTCATGGCAGGGGGTTGTACTAAATGATCTTTAAAGGGCCAAACCCATTCTACAAAAGACAACTTGGGATGCCCACATCTATGGAAAAAGGTATAAAATGGCTGTGATGTGCATAACAAGAAAGATGATTTTCGGCTGTTCTTGCTTCACAGCAAGGTCAGACATAGTTGCTCAGCTGATGGCACCCACAGCCTGAAAGCACACATGATGGCAGTGTCTTTCTGCTCTAAATTTAATGATGATTCCCATCTTTTGAGGACCAAAAGAGAGCATTCTTCTAATCCACCCACCCTTCTCCTGCAGTGCAGGCTGCCTCAGAGTCCACACACTACTGCCAGCCTCAGATACCAGGAACTTTCCTGGAGTGGTGTCACCGCACTGGCCACTTATCTTCCACCCAAAGCACCCATCACTCCTGCCCAAGGACATGACACGAGCCCCCAGCTGTGCTTGGAAGCCTCCTCTCACGCTCTCCTCCACTGTCATGAGCTGCACAGCTCTCCCCCACACAGCCGATGAGAATGGTGGGTGAAAATAAATTCATTTATTTTTGCTGCAAATTCTTCTACACCCTTCAGTGAATAAAAGGCCGGTGGGTGGATGGGCGGAAAGATTAGAGCCACAAGCAATAGCAGAGTGTACTGCTAGAAGAGAGGGGGGGAAATGAGACATCAGCCTTCCCCACCAGCATCAGTCCTACGTGACTGACTATAGCAGGTTCCCACATCTTTCCAAAGTCCCTTAGCGCTCAAGGACCACTACCCTCAAAACCAGAGCTTATCAGCAGTGCATTGCTTTGAAAAAGCAAAGCTCTGGTCTGACATGTACTTCTAAAATCCATTGTTTTCTAGTAAATTCTAGTATTTTGACAGGAGCAAGCAAAGCTCTGCTGCCCCCAAACACCCTGAACTCACACTTGGGTCCTCCCTAGTGCCAGTACCCACGCATTGAGGAGTGAAGGGCTGAGCCAGGTAAAACCTACCCCTGCTTTCCACAGGGCTGGAGAGAGGACAGAGCAGCTCCTGCAGGCACCACTGACTGCGGTGCTAATTGTGCATGGGTGGTGTTGCATCCCTGCAAGAGGGAGTTTTCCTTGGAAGCTCAGCACTAGGCAAGTACAGAAACCTTGCCTAGAGGTAGGCCCATCTTTTCCCTCTTTCTTCAGTGGTGGCACTGCTATCTCCTCCAGCTGAGCTCTTGTTAACTCCTTGAGGGTTAATTGTTGAACATGACTTCCAGCCAGACATGTAGCTTCTCAAGGCAATGTCCCTTCAAGCACAGACTGTGGTTTTTGCTCCTGCTTTAACATGTCACAGTGATGCAAATGTGAACAATTTCCCTCCTGGCTCAAAGCTGGTCCCGAGTGATGTCCTCAGAGCACCACTCAGATAAGGGGATGAGCAGAGCCGCTCAGCAGCTACCACCACCACTGCTGGGAACTTGCCAGGCAAACACCAGCTCCTCTGCATGCTTACAGCAGAGCCAGGAAAGCATCCAACGATGGCCACCATGAGAAAAAGAAGTTGATATCAAGAGAAGCTCTGGTCAGGCCCCCAAAAATGAAAAATTAGGAACCTGTATCCCTGGCTGAGAAGTGACTTGCAGGTGTGAGCTCCGGGAGGGGAGGGTGGCTGCCCACAGGCTCAGTGCATGTCTTCAGGGCTTTTCTGGGAAAAGCAGCACCCTGCAGAGGACAAACATCCCTCTCTATCCTAGAGCTTCCCCTAGGCTGCTAACAAAGGGGCAAAAAGGGGGTGGGGGGAGGGAACAACCCCCAAAACAAAAAAAAATTCATCCCTATCCTTACCATAGAACAGGACCTGCAATTGCCTGTGCCCCTTGCTCTTAATATATCTACATAAAACCTTGCCAAAAGTGACAGGCTTGCTAATCCCAGGGATCCGAATGCCCCCAACCTCCTCCCTGCACCCCGCTGACTGACTGCGGCACAGCCCAGCACAACTCCACTGCACGGAAATACCGGGGCAGTGGAAATGCAACACACTGTTGCATCATCATGCTTTAAATATTTGCCCTTGGAGTCACTTGTTCCACCTCCTGTGCCATCTTCTGGGGTCATTTTGGCCAGATCAGCAGCCCTTTCCACCAAACAGGGGTGGTGTGAGCAAGGCAGTACCGAGGGAAGCGGGGGTGTCCTGCACTGGACAGTGCGGTGCAATTATTATTTGTTTATAGAAAGCCCTGAAGTTAGGGACATGGTTTAGCAGTGGACTTGGTAGAGCAGGGTTATGGTTGGACTGGATGACCTTAAAGGTCATTTCCAACCTAGATGATTCTGTGATGCTATGATAGGTTTGGCGTCTCGCCTCTCCTCCTGCCAGCACTGTCTCCATACATCGCTTTAAGCGAGACGGGCTGTGCGCGGCAGCAAGTGGACAGAGTCTCCAGCCCAAAGCTGGCTGTGCCACGGCTGTGCACTGCTGATGCCATTTAAATCCCTGCCCTTATATCCCGTCTGGGGCTTGACACGAGAGCAGAGAAACTCAGCACTCGAGGCAGCTTTCTCTTGTCCTTCCCCTCCATCCTCGGCAGAAGGCAGGGCACAGCAGTCAAGTTACATCAACGTCAAGGGAGAAAGGAGGCTCCCCTTGGGAGAATGCGGCTGCTGAGACATGAACGCTGCTGGCAGGAGTTCAGGGCACAGACGGGGCACACGGGCATATAGTCCTCGCTGGCACAGAGACTATCCAAGGAGAGGCAACAGCTGTACCTGCTACTGCCTGCAATTGCTCAGCTAGCCAGGATGGGGGGGATTTATCTCTGTGTTTGAGGCACTTTATTATCCTATTACCTCTTCTTACCTCTACCTTTCCAGTGTCTTCAGTTACTCTCCCTTCCACCTTTCTAATTCCTCTTGGCTTCAAGCAGGGCTGTGCAACAGCTCCCACAACTTCTGCTAATAACTCTACACTTCAGTTAAAAGGCATTCCTGGAGGGCTCTTACAAAATAATGGCATTTCAGAGTAGTTTATGGCCATGGAAACTGGGTGAGATGTGAGAGACCCTGACTCCATCACTTCTGACACCTTGAGCATCCCTCTACACCAGGAAAGGAGGAATAAAAAATGTCAGGGACACAAGAATTATTCATGCATGAAATTAAAAATGCTGTGGGACCCCTTCCTTCCCATAAATTATTCCACATAACCTACCACCGCAAGATTCACTGCCCAGTTACAAATAATGGCCTGCTGGAAGAGCATGGGGAAATGCATCTATATGCCAAGGGTGGGTAACACCCCTTGATTCATGGGGCATCTGGGCAGCAGGCAGTGAGATCACCTACGCAGCATGAAAACGGATTATTTGGTCCCGAGCAACCAGCTCAGCTACTTCTCCATTTACCTTCTTTTCCATCCTTGCTACCATTCACCTTTGTTATTACCAAGGGCTGAAGCTACTTGCAACTGTCTCTAAGCACAGGTAAAGCCTCCAGAGCTGCAATCAGCAGGGGATTGGTGGGTTGACAGTGACATCCAGCATTTGACCTGCAACACGGTGTAGTTCCATGCACGTTCGCTACCAGAAACACTGTGATCATGACCCATAACAGTAATGGGTCTCAAACCACCTCAGGAGACAGGAACTCAGAGGTGGCCTCTGCAGCTGACAAACCCAAGCATAAAATGAGACACGGGAGGAATGATGGGGTTTCAGACTGCTGGCAAAAGCTGGCCTAAACATCTGTGCAACCCCAAAACTGTATTTGGAGTCAGACTGGTATACATCTTAGCATGTCAATGCTGATAAACCTGGAGCAGCAGCACATGCTGCACAGGTGATGGTCCCACCAGGAAGTTTTGCTACAGCTTTACCTTCACCTGGGGATGGAAAGGGTGGTGGGGCTACAATTCAGAGTAACAGTACAAGAAGTAACTTTCATCAGTGCCTCCTCCACGCTTCCTGAGGGAGCTAGTCTGTCCTCAAAAGCACCCAGCTACTTTACCACAGGTGTTCTATTGCAGGGTGTCAAAGTCCCTGGAAAACCCCAAAGATGTTGACAGCTAGCTCTAATTTACATTCACACCAATATTTTCACTGAAAAAAAAAACCACATTGTGCAGCAAACAGACTTCAGAAATTGGCCAGGTTTGGTCCTGAATAACATCTCCTGCTGTCTCTCCTGGGGATGTAACCCAGCAGGCATTTCTAACCTTCTTAAAACCTTTGCTTTAAACATCACCCAGCTGCTCTGAAACACCTATATGACAGCTCCTACCCATGCACCTTATTCCTCTAAAGCTTCAGGAGGACACAGCCTGGTTGTCAGGATCAATGTAAGCTGTTAGTGGCCATATCCCATGTCAGCACTTTACAGGTTGATTTTTCAAAGTCTTCAGTCCCACAGGGCCCAGAGTGTCACCACGCATGACAGTACCAGAGGAGCTCATTGAAGCCCTGGGAAGCACTTGGCACATCTCAGGAACAGGTTTTTGATGACACAGCTAGAAATCCAGGAGATGCTGCAGACGGGGTAAAGACAGCCCTTCCTGCACATCTCAGATGGTGCTATATTAAGAAGTGCAACAGCAGGACTTTAAAATCTTGTATCTGGCTTTTTTCTGGCTGTGATGCACCTTCAAAAGCAAAGACTAATAAAGCCAACGTACAACAACTGTTCAAGAAAAAAGCTGCAGAAGCAGTTATGGGGGATTAGAAGTACCCTGGTTATCAGGGCATACTGAGCCCAGTGCATCGCTCTGCTCTCAGCTATTGAAAAGAAAGACATGCGACAGAGAAAGGAGAGACAAAACCACCGATGTAGCAATTGGGGTCTACCTGCTGGGTCATCAAGAGAAAGCACAGTTTGAGAAACCAGGCATTGTCTGTGGCTTTTGCATGTGAGCAATTGTTATCAATAAGCAAAGTATTAAATAGCTTAAAGGAGCGGATAAAGACTAGAATATGTGATTTTGGCCCGGCATTGTCCTCAGGGCTAACTGGATGATGAGTCCCAGCCCAATGGAGCTGGCTCAGCAGAATGGACTGGTCTGCACAAATGGACAAAACCAGAGAAAACTATTTAAAGTACTTTAACAGTAGATGTTCTCTATGCATCTAAAATCCACACTAAGCTTATCAACTGCAAAGTCAGACCTTAAGTAAACCAACGCTTTAGAATTTAGACTGAGTTTTAGCTAGAAGTTTAAAAGAAAAAAGAAATCAAGTCCTTCTGCCAGCTTTGCTAGCCTGTGTCCTCCAGCAACTGCTCCAAAAGACTGATGTGACAATTAGCTCCTCATTAGTTAAATTAGTTTATGAGATTAAATGTGTTGCCGGCTGTGTTTTAAACCAGCTCCTTAAAAGGACATTGTTAAGACTCAGTCTCCATCTCCTACATCAATCTTGCACTATATGGCTTTATTGCTTTCAGAAAGGTACTGAATTTACATTACAGCATTTTCCACTTCCAAATACTTAAAAAAATGGAAAAATCTACAATTATTGGATATTTTAGAATTCATTATTTGCTGGCTTTTACTTCATTACTGTAAAAAGGCACTGAGCAATAATAATCAAATTACTTCCTTTTAGCTTAGCAGCTTGCCTAGCCATAAATCATACAGGGAAAACAGAATTGATCTTATTTTTGCCATCATTACTTGTCTGGTCTAAACTTAGCCAAGGCTCCCTTTAGTTCAATAGGAGTGCTTGTGTCTACACAGGTATTGCATCAAATGCTTCACAGCAAAGAGAGAAACTAATGTTACATTTACTTAAGGTTAAATAATAAATGCAATTGCGAGCTCTACAAGGACTTCCAAGGAGTTTTACGCTGTTCTAAGCAAAGTCAACAACCTTTGAGGTGAGTCACCCTTCAGGAGAACCCACCTTCTGCAAATGACCATAGCAAAAGCCTACACAACTCACTGCAAACAGCTACTTTTAGCCAGCAAAAAGACAGGCAAGATGAATTGCACCCAAGATGTCGGTTCAAACTTAAGGTATGGCATCATGATGCATTAGGACAGAATAACCCATCAATGTGTACAAGCTCTTTAAATCAGTCACAAACAAGGCTGAGAGGTGACTCTTCTACCTTACAGCCAGGTCACCTATCTATAGCAAAAAGGGAGAGACTAAAAACATTTGCATATTTAAAACATGAGACAAAAAAACCCCAAACCACAGGACACCCCAAACAGGACTACATTCCTTACATTACTTTTAGGGGCATCAAGGACAGTAGAACTGGGCATACGTCACTCCCAGCAGGTAACCGACTGCATTTTATGACATATAATCCCAACACATGGACTCCCCGAGTGCTGGTGCAGATGTTGACAGGTTCTGCAAACACATCCAAATCTACATCTAAGGCAGGAGTGACAGAAAAGGGCAACAGCGCAACATTCTGATGCTAGTCATGTGAAGGACGCATACGTTGAGCCAAAACATGCTGTACAGCAAGTTTCAGTGGTTCTGAACATGGGGATTTCCCTCCCCTTAGTAGATTCCTGCTGCCCTCAAAAGCCTCTGCATGAGGACTTCACTACCACAGCAGCTGATGAGCATAATAATGATTAGCAACTAGCAATATTTACAGTGCAGAAACACTGACCAGCAAAGTCTCAGACCACAGGGCAGCTCCTCTGCTTTCCATCCTGGAGCATACCAGGAACTGACAGACATGGACTGCATTTCCCCAAATGCTCGAATGGCAAAGAGAAGCTACCACGATACTCTCCTAACGATAAATACAACTCTGCTGCACTCAGAGCCTTTCTTTCTGCAGATGACTTGAGTTTCACGAGAATCCTACCTCGTTGCTGACACAATGAGTCAAAACTCCCCAACCTCTAACTTTCCGTTGTATTAGTAACCTACAGTAGTGAAACAGCTGTCACAAGGAGTTATATTTTCTCTGAAACCACAGTGAAGAATTCATTACTCAACATGAAGGAAAACATCAGAAAAAAAAGTTTCAGGCCATAGATCTGGTACAAACTACAGCCTGAAGTCAGATGGCACATGGCTTAATTTTCTTGAGTCTATTGCAAGCAATAAATATTTATTTTTAGCACAGCAGCTTGAAATGGTGCTGCATGCATATCCTTCCCAGAGCTCAGGCATCCAACAAGGATGCCAGTTCTAATCAGCTGGGACCAGCTCAGCCCATCGAATCACAGCATGTGAATAGTCACCACCTTGCCAGACCAGCATGAGCCTCCAAAATCCACTGCAATGCGTTGGTAAGAGCTCAAGAGGTGGGGAGCAGGGGTGGCACTAGAGCACAGCTCACTACCTCTGTCCTTCCCAGCTGCTCACCAAGGGTGCTTCTTTGGGCACTTCTCACCAGAACCAATCCTGTCTGACCTGTCAGTATGAGCCACCCAACCAACAGGTCAAACCTATTCCCCTAACCTCTGGGTAAGGAGTAGATAAGTAACAGAGGAACTGAAATGGTAACGAAGCTCATAAGGAGAACCAGGCTTCGGTCAATCAACCAAACCCAGAGCCTCTCTGCTCTGCTGCCATCAAGGTGGCACAGTGTCTCTGCAGAAACGCTCATCCTGGCATGGAAGGTGATGAAAAAAAGCAATTTCACCTGCAGCATGCCAAGAAACATGGCCTTTCCCTTGGAAAGGGGGTCTACCATGCAGTGCTGACACCCAAAGCTAGACATAGCAACAGGATTAATGCTTCTGTTTGTAGCAAATGCAACTTCTGACCCTATAAATGAATAGGTAACTAGCAAACCTCTCTGGAGCAAATCTTTCAAGTATTCCCTAAGTGCTTTTAACACTACCATGCTTCAAACACTGAAGTTTTCCTCCAGCAATGACTCTTACCCTACAACACACCAACCAGGCCATTCTCTTCTGGAAGAGCAGAGAAGGAGCTGCTTACTCCACCACAGAGGACCAGACCCCAACATGTTTTGCTGTCCTGCTGTGGGGCTGAACCTGACCCACTGACAGCTGCAGGCACCTTCTGGTGTTTGCATGTTCCCACACCTCCAACTCAACCAACCAACACAGCGGGTGGTGACTCCAGTGGTCAGGTAGAGTCAGCAGATAGGGGTACCGCTGCATTCCCATCCTGCTGTGCTTGTAAAGCCCAGCCGTGGGCAATGCTGGGCCCCTCCTGAGATGGTGTCTGGGGGTCCCCAGCCCTTTTAAGGCAACCAGGCTGTTGTGACAGCCAGGACTCACAGGGACACTACTGCAATGGGCACTCTCTCCTTGCAAATAAACACAGGCTTTTGCAGCAGCAGGAGAAGCCTGTGAAGTCAACCTACTGCCTTTCATATGCCACCTCCCCATGGCCACCCCACCAAAGGTTCCCACTGTAAATCAACACCTTTCTTGCCTGCAGCCCTCTTACTTTATACATTTACTGGGAATATTTCATCCCTGGAGGGCTGTTATATACTTATAACTAACTCAGCCAAACTAAGCCCTGCTGTAAGGCTGCTTTGGTGTGTCCCACTTGTGTATGCCAATAGGGCTCCTACACGCTCACTCAGTTGGAACCCTACACAGCAAGGGGCGTAAACAGTAGGTCAAGACTTCACTTCCTTCTGTCACATAAGTAACAAAAATGAAAGCCTTCTACAAAGCTTCAGTATCATCTCCTTCCACCCACCATGCTCCAGACCCCAGCAAGATGTCCCAAGCAGTGCAAGCCTCCATCACCACACATCAATTTTTAACTCTCAACAAACCAGTGGCAATGTCCCATGTAAAGCCAGAGCACTGTCAGAGCAGAAACAAACACACCTGGATGCTCACTGTTGTTAAAACCAACGTGTTTCTACATCCCTCTTCCAGTACACTAAGGCCAATGCACCTTGGATGTAATTCCATTGAACTCCACTATTCCAGACTGAAATTAGCACATTTATTTCCTGTGGCAGTGTAAGAAAATTCTACATCCATAAATACATGAACATCTGTCAGGCTGAGCCCAGACAATAGACTTGTTGTGGACGATGCATTAAGAGAAAATGAAAATTACATGTGTAAATCTCCACATCTCTAAAATTAAAAAGGGAAAAAAAACCCTTTGCCACGTGTTCAGACTACCATGCCAGAACAATCAGGCCAAAAAATGCCTACAAAAGCCTAATCCGGTTATTCCCAGATCTCCTGTGATGACCATCTATCACCACCTTACACCCCATATCCATGTGAGGGGAGTTCCTTGGAGCCCCAGCCTGAATACCAGTCATGAGAGCCAGGGATCTGAGAGAGATTCAAAATAAATCTATGGAGTGATTTATTTTGGGCCACATCTCACTCCATCAGGGAGACACATGGGAAATGAAGGGCAGTCTGCTCAGGTCTAGTGAAGGCAGATACTTTCATGCCACATACCATCAAACCTGTGTCACGCTTATCTGCAGAAAGGGGATCAAATTATAAATATGAACAGCACCTACAGGAACTAGAGTCAGGAGAGATGCAAATCCACACAAACCTGGATAGAAATGCAGTATTTTGAGGATCTGGTAGATTTTCCCAACTGCAAAGGCAAGTCACACTAAAGCTACACACCCAATGCCAAGACCAGGCAGAATGAATATAACTAAGAGCAGGTTCACAGCTGCAACTCCTCCTTCCAATGCACCACTTTCCCCTAAAACATCATAAATCCATCTTGCAGGCAGCTGATGGCACACACCCAGCGAACTCAAGGTCTACTTCATCACTACATTTACAGGTCCCTTGTAAATACCAAAACAGCTCTTGGATCCATACTGAAGGATGCCCCTAAGTAGATGCTAAACTCTCAACAAGAGACAAGAGATTTAAAGCCCATGATTAAGTTAAAGCAAATGCTCCACTGATTCTTTAAGTGAAACCATCCCAGAGTTCAGCCTCAATGAATATGTGAATATGGGTGGGTTTTATGGTGCCTTCCCCCCCCCCAGAATTTCACTGAAATCCTCTTTAGCTGTTTGAGTTATCCATGGAAAAGTTCCCACTTCTCAAGAACCCTTGCAAATGCTTCAATGCTTTTCAGACTACTGATGGCTCAAAAATAGCCCTGTAAAACCTGATGATGGCTTATTCCCAAATGAAAATAGCTGCCCAAGAGGCACAGCTTGATATTATCCTCTGAACATTTGCAGATTCGAAATCACACCAGACATATATTTTCATAGCCATTAAGTGAATCTAACTGACTTTAAAGACAGCAAAAGCTTGAAGAGGTGTTTTACAAATATGCCAGTTTGGATTTAAAAAAAAAAAAAATCTCATTAGCATCACTTTCATACAGAAACTTCCCCCTCACTCGCTTTCTCTCCCTTTTAACAAATCCCACCACTAACGATGTAATTCTAATAAGGAGGACTTTACCAAGATGCTCACTGGTGTTAAGTGGACAGCAGCTGGGTATCTGCTGTGCTTTTAGTGCTCTATCTCTAACCATAACCTACAATTGCTTAGTGCTTATAATGGCAGGTGCTCTAAACCAGGATATTTTCTAAAGCTTCTCTTTGCAGTTCTACTATTTAACATTATTTTAAATGGAAAGACTACAGATTTAGGTCTTCCCTGGATTCCCACTACAAGTGTTACACAGTGTTTCTGATGCTGTTGGCTAGTTCCAGGGAAGATGAACAGATTTGGCACCTCCAAAAAAAGAACAAAAAGCCCTGATCTCAGCAAATGAAATGTGTTTTTTTTTCTGTACTCTGACTGCAATAATGATTGTATATATCTCATTAAAACAGGAAGAATGGGGTTTATAGGCGAAAAAATAATCACAGCAGAAAAGATCAATAGGCCATGCCCAGATACATCTGGGAGTAACGTGTGTCAGATGCTCTAAAGGTGTAAGAAATCCTCTTGTTGGCAGCTCATTTGCCTTTAGGCAAAATGTTCTCTCTCCACCATCTCCCGACACGTGGGTTTGTGCACTGACGCACTGTTTTCAGCTTAGCAGACACAATATCCTCGTGCTGCTGACTTCTATTTATTTTCTCATCTTTGTTATTGAGTATTCTACCAAAAAACCAAGAAACTTGCACTTACCATGCAAAAGATCTGAATGACAAACTAAGAAGGAGAAGAAAGAACTTACAGAATGAAATTAAGCAAAGGGATATAAACTTAAAAGCATAATGGCAGGAAGGGTAAGATCAGAGAGATACAAAGAGGGATGCTGGGAGTAGGACCACCACTCTTGGGAAATGCCGGAAGCAATGAATGAAGCAAGAACCAGACCAGACAAACCAACCAGAGAATTCAACACAGGGGTGGACAAGAGAGCCAAGCAGAATTCTAATGATAAGAACTGCAAATATTCCTGTTTGACACAAAACTGGAAAAGTGGGATACAGAACTGTTGTGGTAGAGGGGAAAAAATGCAAAAAAAAAAAAAAAAAATCAAGGAACCAGTATTTGTTCCCAATAGTAGATGCTATTATCCAATAGCTGTGAAACAAGGGTTGTATTTGAGGTGCACTGAGAAGGCATTCATGGCTGGACAGCTGGTCCATCACCCCCCATTTCAATTAGCAGCATTAGCGCAGAAACCAAGAGCTGCAATTGTAAAAAGCAAATAATCTTGCATCTCTGACGCCGGTTTCCAAGTCAGGATTCAAGCACATTGGCAAGAGAGAGTAGGAGCAGCTTGTATAGCAATTACTGGTGATCGAGGATAAATCTAGGCAAGTAGCTTACTTAAAAATGCAGTTTTTGCCAATTCAAAACAATTTACGCATTTGACCCGAATTCACCAAAGATCTTCAGCTGGGAAAGAAAACGCAGAGGGAAGCCAGGCTGGCATGACTCCTGTACACAGCTCATCTCCAGTGCTGCTGGCCGAGACACCTGCACACGGCTCGATCCTCCCCAGGATTGCAGGGGATGTCCTGGCTGCCTGGAATTTGAACATGCCCCCCTCAACGCCAATTCTCCAATCAATACACGGGTTTAATATGCCTAAATATATAAACAGAGCCTGGGATCCAGGCAATCCCAGTGCTGGCCTGGGACAGATTTCACAGCGCTATGCAAAGAAGAGAAGCATCTGCCTGGGAGGTAACAAACACTACCTGTATCATGGCTCTAACACAGTATTTTTTTTTAATTATATACTTGGGTCTGACCTTTGCTTCTTAGGCAATCCTGTAACAAAACCAACAATTTTCTTTCAGTCTCAGAAAAGTATATTCACCACTAAACACGGATTTTTGCTCCTTCAGAGTGAAAAAACAGAGAGGGAATAGTAAATCAGCTTAATTTAGATCAAAACTATCCTCCCTTTTATTTTCCAGTTCCTGAACTGAAAAACCATTCTCTCAAAGCTGTTGGTTTTCAGTTTTGCCGCTTGGATAAATCCTGGAAGCAGCACATGAATTTTAAGTGACAAATATGACTTGCAAGGTATCATTTCAAGCAGTACACACTAATCTGCAACTAATGCTCTGTATTTTTTCTATTAGTGTTTACACTATCACAAATCCATTTTAAATAGTAGCATCTCGTGTAGCCACTTAAAAATACACCTGTAATACATGCCTCCTGTTACCTATTTTGAAAAGTCTTTCACTCAAAGAATCCCATTTTAAAGTGGAATCCCAGCTTGGCACTAAACCGTGGGAGTCCCAGGTCTAAATTTTATAATCATCCTGTAAGAAATAAAATTGTCAATTCTTGAAACACTAATCAAACAGTTATATAAGTCAATAAATGATACCCTATATGTTTTCATAAATAGTTAATTGATTGCTGGGGTCCAACAGGTCAATAGATGACTTAAAAGAATGGCTCCAAGCCATCTGTAACAGATACCACCACTTGTACTTGGCTCTAGCCAGACAGCTACAAACTAATTTTTTATGCACCCTTAATGAAAGGCATGAGGCTTCTTGGTGATTCCACTTGGCCATTATCCAAGAAAAAAAAAAAAAGCAACATGCCCCC
>JAVSBS010008212.1:4649-24518 GCA_033124195.1 Coracias cyanogaster | reverse complement strand
GGAAGAGGGGAGATTTAGATCAGATGTAAGGAAGAAGTTCCTCACTGTGAGGGCGGTGAGACCCTGGCCCAGGTTGCCCATGGCAGCTGTGGATGCTCCATCCCTGGAGGTGTTCAAGGCCAGGTTGGACGGGGCCTTGAGCAACCTGCTTTAGTGGGAGGTGTTCCTGTGCTCTTTTAACAAGTGACATACAACTAAAAATTTAATTTTTGTCAACCAAAAATTTTAGTTCCATCTCAAAGGAAATTATATTGAACTCTTATAAAGCTTAGGTCAAACTGTTTTCTGAGTTGCCTCTGTTGTAAATAATTTGTTTCACCCGTGAGTTTTGCAGGTGAACTGGCTGGTCCCCGGAACTGCTCTGAATGACAGTGCTAGCCTAAAGGGCACAGCAACAAGTTCTTTTTTTTTAATAGTGGCACTATTCATGGAATATATCTGACACAGTTAATATTGAATCTCATAGTGATACAGAAGTTCCTTCTTTCTGAAGAACATAACTACAATCAGCAGGCTCAGAAGATGGGACCTCTGCCTTCAGAAGTACTTTTCCAACATCTACAACAGCAGATTCCAAAACGTCCCACTTTGTAGCTGTGCATGGCAATGCACCGACCAGCCTGTTCTGCCTGTACATTGCATGTAGGGAAATAGGAACATGTACACAGGTTGAAGCCTGAGCCCCTGTTCCATCCCAGTTTTGGACTTTAGAAAGCTTGTCCCAGCTGCACAGAGCATCCCATGCAGAAAACTCAGAGACAGAGATTTCTCCCTCTGTGGCTCTGACAGAGCCAGCCGTGGACCACAGGAACGCATCCTCTGTTGAGTTTACGCTGAGGTTTTGGTGACAGGGCAGGAGGTAAAGAAAACAAGTGCAGCACTGTGGAAAGTGGGACCGATTGGACAGGGTGATTAAGTCCACTGGCCAGCTGGCGGGCACAACAGCTGTCACTATTACAGCCCTGATAGCATTTAATTTATTTTCAAACCCTATCTTAAAGCTCTAATATCCCATCCCTTTTAAATCACTTCATCTGAAGGTGGCAGCAGGGCAGATCATCTCATAAAGAACATGACAAAAAAGTCAAGTCTTAAATGTCATTTTATGGGACAAAGCTTCTTTGAGTTTTCCATTCAAGACTGGACGTCCCTAATTTCCTAGGACTGCAAGAGAAGACAGACCAAAATCCTGGAGACTTGACAAAGGTTCCTCTTTGCTAAGAGGTGGAGAGCAGTTTAATAACCCTAAAGTTATTTGCATTAATGAAGTAAGTGCCCTCAGTGACTCTTTCCCTTTCTGAGCCATCCTGTTCAATACAAAAATGGATGGTTGCCATTAACGTTCTAGAATAAAGTCTCAGGAATCCATGGTGATATAGATATGGAACAAGCAAGGAGAGAAGTTCATCAGGAACTGCAGACAAAGGCTTGGAGAGCTGCAATAAGCACTGGGTTTCCCCTGTTGCCTGAAGATGTGGGCCAGGGTCTTCACCTTGCTGCAAAGGGGTATGTGATGGAGGCTTGAAGGAATAATGTATCTTGCTGACCATGAAATCTTAGTTTCTGCATCTAAGAAAAGAACGGATAGGCTTCAGGATGGGCAAATGGGCAACTAACTGAATGGCAAGCTTTCCTGAAATAAACACATAGACCATACGTCCTTGGAAGAATCCACAGGGATTTTGCTTGATAAAAGGCGATACAGTGGGAAGTCAGTGGAGAGTCTTCTCTTCAGTACTTGTGTGATTTAGATCAGGTTCTCAAAGATCCAAAGTGGTGAAATAATATAAACTTGAAATCTATCTTTTCCTGTTGAAAGCCAGCTTCGAAACTGATTCCCTGTGTGAGCATGAGATTTACAGAGAGACTGTGCTAAGCCTCAGCTTGTGTGCATGTGGTACAGTAAAAGGGGTGTGTGAAGGACTATACACAACACGGTGCCAAAGTGTGCTGCCTTCATGTGCGCTGCGTACGAACCGCAGCCAGCGATGCTGCAGGGATGAACAGGAGGTAACAGTGATGACCCCATATCTTAAAATCTTTTCCACATGTATCGATTGTATCAAAGATCATCTAAACCCAGAACAAAACCAAGCAACTCATCTCAAAATCCTATTATTTGATGTAACATTTGGAGAAGTAATAAGTTAAACCAGCATGGCCGAAATACTTCTCCAACAGCTCAGCTCAGACAAAGCAATCAGCTCTGTTGTTTTAATCAGATCATCAATCCTATGCGCAAGAAAATCTCTCCCTTCACACACCACAGAGGTTAAACGTTCCCACAGCTAACACATCCCTCGAGATTAGTGTGTTGTCTCCAGTTCAGCTGAGAAGCAATAATGCTGAAGTTTGGTGCCTATGCTCAGGAATACAGAGCCCTGAGGTCTGCAGTAAGAGGGATGCAACAAAATAGGAGACATCCGTCTGATTTCTCTGCCCCCTGCATTGTAAGAAGGCTCACCCCAGAATGCCTGCCTGTCTCTGCATAACGGTACCCCCACGGAGATGCTACAAATGACCCCTCAGATGCCTGGCTAACATCACCGCTACTGCAGGCCCCTTCACAGCCACAGAATCACACAGAATCACTCTGGTTGGAAAAGACCTTTAAGATCAGCGAGTCCAGCCACTATGTGGTCCACTACATATGGCTATACCACTGGCTCTGACAAGCCTTTATTTTCCTCAGTCAAAGGTCATTATTCCATTTGACTGTGGGGCTCTACAACGCGTCTCTCCTGCTGGGCGTTCACACTGAGCTATCTTACCATCTTGCTTTATTCTGGTGGAAGGAGATGACCCATCATTTGTTCTGTAAGACTACAAGGAGACACCTTGAAGCAAAAAATGGCTTTGAAGTGGCAGCTTGCTTCAGAGAGCAGATGGCTGGGCTAGGCTGAGGTTAAAGACATTCATTAGAAATCCATCATCAAACTAGGACATAGATGTACAGTGATTATCGGATCAAGGGAGCACGCCCAGAATGACAACTTCTGTGTGGCTGCCTGAGCTACACAAGACTGCAGTCAAGTTTTGGTACACAGGGTCAGCTCCTCCTTTCATGGAGCAGAGAGCAACGCCACTGGATCCAGGAAGAATCTGGAGAAGCTACGCGGTCTCTCTTCGCACAGAATGTCCACAACCTCCAAATAATGCCAGCTGTCATCCCAAAGAACATGAGCGTTCACCCTCAGAATGAAACTGCAAACTCAGGTTCCTAATGTACACCACTACAAAAGGCCCACACAGTTATTTTCTTTCTTTTTGTATGAAAATATAGAGAATAGACACTCACACATACACGACTGTGGATTTTCCATACTCTGGGCAGTGTTTCCATTATGTAAATCACAGTAGTGAAGCTAATTGAGTCCTACCGATGCTTACCACGTAAGGCCTGGATCCCACATCATTTCACAGTGAAATCAGAATTGTGGCCAATGTACAACTACAATTATTTTTACCAGAACATACATCAGGTTAAACAGAAAGCAATTTACTTCCTTTGATGCACTTGCAGTCTCACCAACCCCACATGACTCACTGGTGGACAATCTGCATCCTCTGCACCAATTCTGAAGAAATCAGCCTGCTTGAAATGCTTTCCTCTGAAAAGAATAAAAACATCTCAGTCTAATGCCTTCTGTTCCCTCAAGGAATAGTAGAAATTAGACTATGTTAAATCTGTAGTAATTTCCTGCCGTACAGTCTAATGTTCATGAGTTAGTGGTTAGAGCGCTTTCTGCTGTCATTTGCAATCCTACATTGCAGGGTTTATTTTAATTTGGTTGCTAAAAGAAGCTGTTCCAGAGTGGATAACCTCTAAAGCAGCTTTTTCTTCCCATTTTTGGTTTTAAAGAAGATTTTTTTTCAAGATGTGGACAACATATCTAACTTTGCACCCACAGCATTATACTGCTCTTGGAAACGTAATTTCCAATTGGATTTTGAGAATTTCCAACCTCATTACTCCACGATCAAGTATTTCTAGAATATATATCATTCCCCTGCCACTTTCTACCAAACTCGTATCTGGAGCCAGTACATATGATGACATTTAGGACTTGCCAGAGGAAGAATGTAGTGAATCCAGTAACAGAACATTCCATTATTTCCTTGTCTGCTGAAGATGCAAACTAGGGATTTGGGGGGTGGTTTGTATTTTAATTAGTACAATCACAAGGCAACTGAATTATTCTGAACAAAGCAAGGCTCTGCACAGTGAATCAGCACAGAAAGGCAGATGTTTCAGGTTATTAGGACACTGCAGCTCTAAACTAGTGCTAATTTCTAGCCAATATTCTACACAATATTCCACTTCCCTGCCAGACACAGGCTTTAACATCACCATGTTAAAATTAAGTACTCAACAAAGTAAGAAACTCAAAAATAATGGTCACCCATGAAAATACTAGTCAATCTAGTTATGCCTCAGTTTCCTTTTCAATTATAGTTTCAATGCATATTTATACAGAATCTTTTGGAGTTCAGGGAAGTGTTTCCCTCATCTTCAAGCATACAGTTCATATTAATAAGGGTATCTCTGTGCATTTGCCCAACTGGCCAAAGTGACCTTAAGGCACCAATTCTGGTCATTTTCCTCTGTGAACCAAATTCCCATTCGAAGCCAGATCTTCAAAGGACAATGGGTAATACTTACTTCAACTCACTGCAGAATGTAAACCCAATCGACTCTTAAGAGAGCAACAGTTTCTCAATTTGAGAAAAAATGGTGGGCAAAAATAGACTGGAATTACTTGTCAAATACGTTCACAGTCGTTTCATTCCCTGTTAAATACCAGGAAGACCAAACCTTATTTCTACTGTGAAGTCTTTAAACACTTGCCCTAATTAATGAGCAAAGCCCACACACACCAAGCCAGACCTTGGAATGTCCGTTGGCTGGCCTGTATCACACCTAGAGTTTGAGCAGAGGTCACAATGCACCTTTCTTGCGCAATTCACAATTCTTTTATGCTCATTCTTTCAACTAAGGGGAGTTTCTAAGGTGGTGTATGATCCATGACTCTTGTACTTTGCTTAGTTATTGATGAGTACTGAGACCAGGAGAAAAAAAAGCACGAGTCAAAGTCCAATTGCTTATACTCATGATGTCAGCTTGGAAGAGTGACCTCACATACTGAAACAATTGAAGCATATCTTGACAGCACCATTGTCTGCATGGACATTTTTTACTTTGACAGTTCTGAGTTGGGAAGAGATTTTTGTACATCCTACTAAGTGATGTATCACATTTCAGATTCAAACTAATGCTTTAAAACAGGCAAATTGTGCTTTGGTGGGGAGTGGTGAACTGCCATCAACTTCTGCTTGGAATAGACTCTACTACCTCATACCTGGGTGTGATGGGGTTAACCTTTAGACATCACCACTGCTAACAGAAATTGGTGAAAAAGCAGCTCTGGGATCAAAACATTGATGTATTTGAGGTTCTTCCATAGCTATTTTCTACATTTCTGTGACAAGGTTGTATTGCTCCAACATTAACAGATAGGACATGAAATAACGGTTCCTGGTGGTTGATGCATGTCACAGGCTGCACTGAGAGACTCATGGAATCTACACTCAGAGCCCAGGGCAGAACTTACTTACCAAGAAATCTCCTTTCCTAATGTATATTTCTGGTTTCTTTTTGGAAAGAGTATGCAAGGATTCAGCATTTCATCACCTTCACCACAATGGATCATGATGACTTATCTCCACAGTGAAGTGTCCTCAGTCGCCACTAGAGGCTGGTAAAACAGGTTACACTGCAAACAGTAACATTGTTCTCTGAGAGGAATGGTCAGATGTGGAAGCTATCAAAAGCCCTGCTCCTTTATTCTCAGGGATATGAGCTGAATGTAAAAATGTGCCCATTAGCAGCCCTGGAAACTAAAGTAACGTACTCCCGTAGCAGGTGGGCAGCATGTGCTGAAGCAGTAAAAGGTCCTGCACAGAGTCCCTCCCACAGGCTTGAAAGCCAGCAGAGAGGAACCTCTGCTCAGGATGAAGGACTGTCTCTGGCTCAGCATCCCCAGATGCTTCAGCTATTCCACTGAGCTGCCTACAGGGGTGATAGTTTCAGCAAGCTCTAGTATTGTTATATACACACCTTCTCCCTCCTGCACCTTCTCCCTTCACCCTGTCCACACACATCGGTGAGTTCACAGTTCTTCCCACAGCCAAAAGATGAGACTATTTTTGGTTACCTCTAAGTAAACCAGGTGAAATTTTAGCTGTTGGTGTACAATGGTTCACACTCTGCTATCTACCTACTATTGATCAATATGGGGTGGAGGCCCCATCCCTGGAGACCTGATCTAGTTAGAGATGTTGCTGCTGACTGCAGGGGGGCTGGACTAGATGACCTTGGAAGGTCCCTTCCAATCCAATGCGTTCTATGACTCTGTGATCTGAGGTAGACAAGCAGCATGCTCCTCTTCATAAGCTGCCAGAACCATCCCTTCAAGGTACTGTCCCAATACATTTCTATGCTGCTCTAAAAAGTGATCCATTAATATTAATATCTGAGAAAGAATCACGGCAGGACTGAAGCTGCCTCAAAAAGATGCTGGCTGACCGAGGATGAAATGCTGGCTCCAGGTGACCTTTATTTTAATACACCGTGGATTCGAGGTTTCCTAAATCAATGCACATGCTTCTAAAAAGTCAGACTCTATCTCAGTTACATCATGCAGATTTGCTTTCCTGCACATTTTTTGGATCCTCACACATACCAGGATCCATCGTTTCATCAAGGAGACATATCTGCAGGCAATGTGACAGCTGCTTCCTGGCTCTTTGCACCTGCAACATTTTATCTGGGTCATGCACGGTATCTTCCCTTCCCCTTGAAGCAGGTAAAATGCCTGCTCCTTTCTGACAGTGAGAGATAGCACCACTAAAGTATAGCCATTTTCGAAGGAAAATCCTAAACGAGTACAAACTTTCTACTGTACGTTTATCATCGCCTACAGGCAGTGCTTCGTGAGCCAGTGATGCATTGCACAGGGCACAAAATTCAGCTCTTGGCACCGCTGTAATTTCACCCATCTTAGCGGGGTTGTCGCGGCCTGTGAAGGGAGCACATACTCACTGCATCCCACCCACTGAAGCATCCTTGCACGGGAACACTTCCCATGTCCACAAAGCTGGAGGTGGGACCACCTCCATGGTATTACCTTTGTGGAGGGAAAACTGCAACAATAACGCAGCCTTCTGGATACTTCCTATTCGGGATGAAGTCTGCTCTCAAAGTTTTGCAGGGGATCGTTGTGTTCATCGCTAGTTCTGGTGATATTCCAACAGGAGAATGTTTTGCTCTGAAGATTATATAAAATAAGAAAAATCCCAATAGAACTAAATCCAAGCTCTGCGTCATTTACTAGCGATTAGAATGATGCAAAAATCAATATTAATAGCAGGCAGCTGCTGATGCTTGCAATGAGCAAATATTACAGGTGAGTTCGATACTTATGAATGACGACTTACAACTTTGGTTGTAACGAGATGATCTTTGAGGTCCCTTCCAAACCAACATTCTATGATTCCATGAAATACACATGACTTAGCAGGGGAAAATATCATTAAAGTTTCTTATCTGGAAAAAAACATACATTGTAACATCACTCTGATGTGGTGGGAGTATCCAGAATGGCAGCTTCATACAGAAAGCTTTACTAAGCCTTGCTCTTCAGCTTGCACTGGATTATGTGGGTGTCAGCTTGGTCTGTTCCTCGCTGTTCTGAGGGGTGCTAAGTTCCAAATATAATCAGCACTTTTAGGGCTTTCTGTTGGGTGGAACCAAAAGCTATAAACAAATCTAGAACTTCATTTTGAGGCACCACAGTAGGAAGAACCTGCAAGTAAGAGCAGAACGCAGTCAAAGGAGTTGAGTTTGAGATGCGACCTCTGCAAAATTACTCAGCTTACAGGATAATGAAACAAAAGTATAAATTTGTTACCAAAGGAAAGGTTGATGTTTGCTGAAACATTCACTGATATCCCACTGAGAAGGACAAATCATTTTGCTAACTGGTTGCAAGCTTTGAGGCCATACTAAAGCTTACAGACAAAAAAAAGTGTGATCCAGTTTCTCGTTCCGTGACTTAACAATTTGCACAGCTCTAAATATAAAACTGTTGATAACGTATCTGTATTTGTGGCAAAGAGAGCTTACTTCAGGAACTGCACCAGGCAACAAGTTGTGTGTTTCCAGCCGTCCCACAAACCCTGCTTATTGACGGTGAGAGATCAGGTGTGGATTTCCCTCCTTGTTTCACCTCCACGTACAAATAAACATGAAAGCCCACCTTGAAATTATAAATATATTTGTGTTATTTATAATCATGGCACTACACAGTGAAAATCATGTCATTTTTCTTGAAAGATAGAATACAACAGTATTGATACAGAATATCCTCTCACTGTCCCACTTAATTCTGCTTCAGAAATAATCATCTTAACATCAGGAGCATTGAGTCACATTGAATAAGCTGCAGAGCTAACAGAAATAAACACTCTCGTCCCGCTTTTGACCTCAGCATGGCACAAACTCCACGGCAAACTCTTAGCCAGTGGAGTAACTCCTTGGTGTCAGCGATGCCACACTGATATGAGATCAGATTCGACCTCCTGCACAACATCTGCTTCAGCCTAAGATACATCATCAGTAGCCACAGCCCAATGTAGTGCCCCCCCCCGCAGATCTCACAGCACTTGAAAATGATAAATAGTTGTTATGATTTTCATTTTTTAGGTAGTGAAACTGAGGCACAGACAGACACTAATTTGCTGGAGGTCTTCTAGATGATCACTGTTAGGTGGGGACAACACCCTGGAGAGCTGAGTCCTGACCTCGTACCTTATCTCCTGGACCCTCTCACCATTCACTCCTGTCTGCCTGAACAATTAGCACAACAGATACAAGAGATTTGGAACTAACTGCCCATAAAAGACCATTCATATTAACGGAGCAAGGCAATATTTTAACCAAAGAGTGTTTTTAAAGAAATAATAGCATTTACAATAGTTAAATAGATGCTACTTTTTGATCAGATCTAATTCTTTTATAATAGCATACAGTCCTTAGATGGTTTATTACTATGTTATTCATTACTTTAAGCCCTTGCAGCTACTCTAGATAATACTTTAAATACACAGAGCTTTAAAAAAATATTTCCATTACAAATATTTTAAAAATATACTTATCCTAAAAAGCTGTCCAGCACTATTCCAAAAATCTCTTGTAATAAATATCTTGTTAATTTTAACAAAAATATCTACCATTATATAGAAGAGCTCAAGTTTTGACATGTCTATCATACAGTCAGAAACGTCTTGGGCCAGATTCCCCTCGTGTTTATAGAGTTGCCAATTCAGATGATGGTGTTCACTTCAGGTGGGTTACTCTAGTATAATCAGGAGCAGAAAATCACCCTTAGCGGTTTAAAATAACTAAATAGACTAGATACTGCATCCGTTACTTGTGCCTAGCATTATAGGGAAGGGAAATCCTTTACTTCATTGCATCTAAAAGTGCAGACCCATGTTATATTTAGTATTGGTGCCATGACCAGAGAAGTGCCAGGCAGCTGCGGTGCATGACTCAGACCTAGAACAGGATTCGCTTATAGAAAAAAATTTTTTGGCTGAACGATGCCTGAAACTGCTGTCATTAAATGGAGAATGAATATTTATAGAGAACATTTGTAGAGAGAAAACGCCAACCTTCCTATAAAGCTTTCTACAATTCTAGGAATCATTTTAATTGCATTTTGTTACTTTCACAGAAAGGTGTGTGAGCCTCATGGAATCTCCCACTGTTTAGATCCAGGAAGGACACTCTTTTAAGTTGCTTCCATATTGTCCAGCTGAAATGCTGCCGTCGAGCCAGCCCTTTTCAAAGTGCATTAGAACAAGCTATTAAGGACTCACAGGAATCTGCACTGCATCAGAAGGACAATCTGGAAGCTATGAGTTAGTCTTTTAAAACTTTTAAGTCTTTTGCCTTTCCCGTTTTTCCCTCCAATCTTCAAATTTAAATGCAGTGTTTGCTTAAGGATTGTAGGAATGAACCTGGTCTCGCTGCAGCAGGTTACGTATGTAACCACAGCCTCTCAGGTGCCAACTGCAAGTCCTACCTGGGACTGTCATGGGATTAGAAGGGATCCGTACACATTGTGATTGCATTTAATTCATGTTTAAAGCTTTTACTCTACTTGTTTTCTTCCTAGACTTTGGCTGATGAATTAGTAACTTAAAAAACCAAGGAAACTTAAGTATATAAACCCAGTTCAGTCCTCACTGTCGTCTTCATCATCATCGTCATCTTTACTGGGAGCACATCTTTGGAAGCAGTGTACTAGAGTTGCTAAGAAGAAGCTTGATAGAATAGCAGCAATGGAGACTGCGACTCCAGAGAAGATGATGATAAAAAGGTCCGTCAATGACAAACTAAATTTGCATTCACTAAAGCTGACCTCAGATAATTCATTCAGAAAGATTCTTCTATTTTCTACAGGCAGGGAACACTGGATTTCATGGAGACCTGCAAAGAAGAGGAAAGGGAGACAAATCAGTGGAATATTGATGAGTCTGTCTGTTGCTCTGCTCAGAGACCGACTGGCTGAAGAAAAGTTTTAGTGTTAATTCTAAGGTGTTGTACAAAATTCAGGAAAAAAAAAGGAACAAAATCTGTCACTATTCAAAAGCCATTACACAACCCCCTTGAGTGGCTCCTGGAAATTAAATTAATTCACGTTCTGTCTTCCGAGAGGCCAGATATGACCTGAGACCATGATTTTGAGGATTTTAAATTGTGAATGTTGAACCCTGGATGCATCTAAATCTGGAGACCTGGAAGCACTTCGCAGCTACTCCAATCTGAACACAAATTCTGACTCCAAAACAGGGTAACAAGGATACTGAAGTTCCTTCCACACCTCAGTGCCTTCTCCATTCCTTTTCCATGCAGTTCCAAAGCTGCAGCTGTCTTTTTCTTCTGGTCAAAATGACAGCTTAGGGTTCATGGATGCTTGTTTGTCTGTGATCTGCTTTTGCTTCTCCTCTCTGACTGTCATAAGGACACACAGACCAGCAGATATTATTCCTCTGCATTACTGAAGAATGCCTGGAGCTGGCTTCTTCATAGTGAAAGCAAAAAAAAAAGAATTTAAAACCTAGTGAGAATATATTTGACACTGGGCAGTAAAAGCACGTAGTTCTCTGCACATGCTCAACTCCTTCCTCATTCACAACAGGGGAAAGTGATGTAGATGCAGCATGAAAATGAATGTAACATTTCAAATTCATTTGAAGAGCAAATTCCTTGCTAATAGGAAAAGACCATTGCGGTATTTTGGCAGAAAAGCCTGATCCAAATGAATATGGCACCTAAACAAATTCCACTTCACTTGCGGCAAGCACAAGAAAAAAGAAGGTTCTCTACAACCATGTTTCTGTAAAACAAGCCACTCTTACAGCTTTGACCTCATGAGAACTGCTGCTTTCATAGCAGCTGGGACATGCTCACAGCTTGTCCAAATACCCCTCTGCTTCTTCTAGTTCTGACCAACTGCAAAAGAAGTTCTCCAAATGTCCTCAGCTGCCAGCTGTTAGAATGCCCTCTGGGCTGGAGTGGCCTCGAGCTGGACTATCTAAGCTTCCATAAGAAAGGAAGCAGAAAAATAAAATACTCAAAAGAAAGAGAGCATAAAAGACTCCAAAAGAAAACTATTGGTCTAAGAAGTCCTTTAAACTGCAGCCCTTACCTCTAGCAATGACTTAGTGTGGTAGGATCCTAGAGATGGAAAAGTAAGAGTCCACTTATTCCTGACCATCACCAAGAGCAGTTTTGCCATGGATTAAACTGGGCCTGTGGGCCCTACTCCTTAAGCTCACTGTGAGCACTACTCCTGTTTTTTTGCAGATGCTTCCACCCCACATCACAACACACAGAATGCAGATAGGAAAGGACCTGCAGAAACATACCAAGTCACTTGGAGGGTATTTCTTGCTTTGAGGAGCCATGTACTGTAATGATTTTGAGTCTGATTATACAGTAATGAGAAATAAAATAGCTCCTCTCCATGTAGCCATGGGTACCGGAATCTAGGTCATGTTCTCAAACCAAATAGGGAATTTTTGACTTGCGTTCTGCTGTGACACTCCAGTCTGCCAGCTTAGCCTTCCAGAGTTCTCACTCACTGAGAACAAGAGATGTCAACAGACAAACTAGAGGATCATAAAGCAGGGGCCAGTACCGGGGCCTGCGCCAGTTGCCAGCTGTAGCTTCTGCCTTCCTGTGTAGGCACCATCTTTTTAACAGACAGGAATGAATGGACCTCTCCTATCCACACAGAAGGCAGTCTCCTAAAAGTGGGCTGGAATCAACCTCGGTGGCCTACGGAGCTTGGTGGAAGCACACGCCAGTGACTGCAGGAGAGAGCAATGTTTATTAGTCCATTCTGTTCTGTGAAGGTTTTTCATTGCTGTGTCATGACACTATTGCAAAACCCAATCCAGTTACAGAATTATAGAATGATAGAGGTTGGAAGGGACCTCTGGAGATCATCCAGTCCAACCCCCGTGCCGGGGCAGGTTCACCCAGAGCAAGTTGCACAGGATCATGTCCAGGCAGGTTTTGAATGACTCCAGAGATGGAGACTGTTCCAGTTTGGGCAGTCTGTTCCAGTGCTCTGCCAGTCTCAGAGTAAAGAAGTTTCTCCTCATGTTTAGATGGAACTTCCTACGTTCAAGTTTGTGCCCGTTACCTCTTGTCCTGTCACTGGGCACCACTAAAAAAGACTGGCCCCGTCTGCCTGACACCCACCCTTTTAAGTATTTACAAGCATTGATAAGATCCCCCTCAGTCTTCTCTCCTCTAGGCTAAACAGCCCCAAGTCCCTCAGCTTTCTTCATAAAAAAGCTGTTCTCATCCCCTAATCACCTGTGTAGCCCTTTGCTGGACCTCTCCAGCAGTTCCCTGTCCTTCTTGAACTGGGCACAATACTCCAGATGGGGCCTCACCAAGGCAGAGTAGAGGGGGGGGAGAACCTCCCTCGACCTCCCTCGACCTGTACAGTTAACAGAAGCTTTTCTGTTGACTCCAAAGAGAATTTGCAATGGACTGTTCACTCATAACAGTAGTAAGACTAGCGGCTATGTCTCTAGTGGCACGAGGAATTGCTCTTCCTAAAGCTGGTGCAGTGGTGATTGCAGCAGGGTTTCTGACTGCTTGCCCGAAAACATCATAATCTGACGGTCACGTGCATGCCTACTTAAGATGATGTATGAACAATACCATTTCATCTGCTTCCTCCCATAGCAATGGTACCTTCTGTACATTATTTAGAGGTAGATTGTCCTATGACATGAGAATCCAGCAAGTGGGGAGAACCGATGTTCTGCACTCCACCTGTCCTATTACATTCATACCTAGCAATAGATGCCGTTTTGTTCTTTGCTTGGACAGGAAGGAATCCCAGGTCATCAGATACCCTCTGCATGAACAAAGAATGGCTTCTATAAAGTGAGCAGTATGAATTATAAAGTGTGGGCTTTTATTTCTGGGTGATTCCGTTGCATATAGACTGGCTGCATCAAATTACCCGTCCCCACACACAAGACTTCCAGAGGATAGAAGAGTGCCACGTGACCTTGGGGCTTCACCTCCACATACTTCTACACTTGAATGGTATCATTTGTTTATCGTTTGTTTGGTGTTTGGTTTTTTGTTTTGTTTGGTGCTTTTTTGTTGTTTTCTTTGGTTTGAGCTTTTGTATTATTTTATTTTTTAATTCTGTAGAACCTCTTCAATTTTTTTTTTTTTTTTTAAATCAGCCAGGCTCCTTGTAAAGGGTATCTCAAAGAACTTTGATATTTAGTGCTTGGCTGCAGCAAGAAAACCTCTGATGATAGTTATATATATCTCTCCCTGCTCCCACAACACGTTCAAAGAGTTGCTTCTGCATACCAAAGAAACCTGTAAATGAAATAACAAGTGTGAGAGTTATAAATATATTGCTTATGTTATTTTGGTCAGGGCCATCACATTATCTGTGGTAACTCCAGCTGTCCCAAGGACAGCATCACACACTGTATCTTTCTGCTACATCATCTGAAGACAGAGATGTACTTTCCTGGCAAGCTGTAAGGTATTGTTTGCTTTCACAGTGGGAATGCTTTGAGGTCCCAGCCAAAGGACAGGTGCTGGATTCAATATAGGCTTGTCTCTTAACACTGAGAAAATAAAATAAGATGAAAATATGGGTTTGTACCTGTGGAACGGATCGTCTGAGTAACACGGCAAGTGTGAAAATGCTGGAATTCTAGAACCATAATGTTGAAAGGAGAAGTATGTTTTTAAAGGGAAAAAAAAGGAGAAATGTGTGTATAAAGAAGTGGTGCAGGAGAGGTCCAGGTAGAGTTTATTTCCATGAAATTCCCCAGTAAGTTTTAGAACAATATGGCCTGGAGATGCCTTGATGTTAGAGGGTTGTAAGTCCACTGAAGACTAGCACTGAAACTTCAACAATAAATTGGCAATTGAGCCGCAATTAAGTTCATAATTGGCAATTAAGTTAATAATAAACACTTTGTGTTTGTTTCTGTGAAGGACTATGCCCAGGTCTGCTTGTCTTGCAGAGTTGGAGGCTGAAACACTTGAAAATGAAGCTCTTATAAAATAGATGCAACCTGAAACCAGTCTTTCTACAACTAATTAACAATTTCCTTGTAAATTAATGAAAACAGACTGACAACCCTGTAATTCCACAAGTTATAAATGTGCTGATCTTCCCATCTCAAAAACCCCACAAAAACCCAGATGCCAAATTTCATTAACATTCTGCTGCCACTTTGTAGCCACAATTCTACCACGTTCCTCATCGGATCAGGAATTTTCCAACAGTACATTGGGTGGACCATCAAGTGCATCCTGCTCTTGCACCTGACCCGGGTTTGCCCAAGATGTGACTGATGATGTGAGGTTTGTTTTTTATTCCTCCAGCTAAAGACAAGCAGCAAGAGGCATCTCTTCGTCCAGGTCTACTTGACTCTATTTTAAAGGACTCCTTGTGTATTTCTGTCTTTGGTTATTTCTAACACCTGTGCTAACTCTATCTTTTATGGGAGACCTTCTGACATTCATTATTATTTCAGTATCATGTTCTGTTAACCCTCAGAGCCAGATTTCCCAGTTATAATTTTGGATGCTGAATCTAAAAAAAAAAAAAGAGGTGGCCTCAATTCTGTGGCCTTTGTAGAGTTCGCCAAAAACAGCTATCAAAAGAAATAGTTTCCTAACATTCAGCAATGTACAACAGTATGAGATAATAAAAATGCTCACTTGTACCTACACTGGTATTTATAGGAAACACATCCAGAAAAATACCTGAAGCCGTAAACATGTAAGTGAGCTTAATACAGACGTGTTCATTACTATCCATACAATAAATGGAAAAGCACTATAGTATAAGATTTTTTTTTTTTTAAAGTAAAACTGGTATTTGCCATTTTGGGTGAAATCTAGCTGTTCTCGCATGTTGCTGAATGTAGTTGACAGAGCCTTAAAACGTTTAAATGCAGCATTTTATTTCTTGTATGGTATTTTGCCTTCAGCTGTACTTCTCTTTAGCCTACTTAAAGTCTGTCACTAATGTATTAGCTGTATCGATAAGCAGTGAGAGAAGTATTGCCTCTGAAGAGATGAAATTTTGTTGGAAACAGCCTCAAAGTATTAGAACAGTAAGGGTTAAAAAAACCCTGAAGCCTAGATTTAGGTCCCTAAATAAAACTTTCTATGGCCAAGTGCCCTAGAGTCTCACAGATCACCGTCAGAGGGTACTGCACAGCTTGTCTCAATGCCTACACGTAAAGTTTAACGTTAGGTGTTCACATCTGCAAATGCTGTCCTCACACCTTCAAATCCATGAAAGATGGAAGTACTCCAAAAAACCTGAAGATGGAAGAAACAGTGTGAAAAATGGCAGTCAGATCATTTTACCAAAAATGACTGGGATATCAAATTATATATTTATATATGTATATATATAGCAACAGATTTGATGCGCTTGTTAGGGAAGCTAATTTCTGCTAGGAGTTTCTGCTCGAACAGAATAAAAGCTGCTGAATGTGTGAAATGTCTTAAGTCTTTTTAATTCCTTTCCAAAAAGCTGGGTATTATGTTCTGTGCCAGGGATGTGCGAGCATGTGCGTGATAGTCGGGGAAGGGCTGCACGATGCAAGGGACAGAACAGCCTGTCCTTCAGAGCTGGAGCCTGCTCTGCTTCTCTGCTAGCACACGAAGCTAAGGCAGTCTCCTCTAGAGCAGATGAATAAATAGGTGCTGATAATCAGAGGATTTACAAAACGCTCCATTGTTTCGTTGGCGTTTAGCTGGGTTACAAGGTCAGACGAAACCTGTACCCTCAGGTAATGATGGTGCTTTGTTTTGAAGATAACGTTTAACATTTTCAGTGAGCCCAGGGCTACTATAAAGGCCTGTATTACTGAAGTAAGATGTTATTTTATTTACAGAGTAACTTTAGTAATAGATCTTAAATGGGAATGGGATTATAGAAAGAGCCCAAGGAGCGGGAGATGATCACCTCATGGCACAGTCTTTCTAAAGTGGCTTACAAAAATCATTGCATTCTTCTCACTTCAGAATCTCATAACTGCTTTCTTCTAGTGCTCAATTCAGTCTGAGTTTCCTGTTCCAGATGGCTGCTTACGGTCTCATTGTTACCTGCTCTTGCCTTTTTCCTACCTCCTCTCACACCATCCTCCTCTCCTCTTCTGTTGCACTGGCAGTCTGTACCTGGAAACGTGCCACTTTCCCAGAATGTACCGTCCTGAGGAGGTAGTAGCTACAGAAGTCTTGGAAGTACCTAAACAGCCCCCATATCGGTCCTGGTACTAACCACCCCTTTTGGTGTCTTAAAATTTTGTACTGTTGTGCACACAACTTTCCAAAGTGGAGGAAAGTTTGATGAAATGAAGCAGAAAAGAATCGTCCCAGCTATGGCCTTTGTGTTGTGACATGGGATTTGTGTCGTGACGTGGGATTTGCTGCCGTTAATGAACATTCTTACAGTGAAGTTCAGTGATGACCTTAGCTTAGGATACAGTTCTGCAAGTGGCCCCACTTCTGTCTTCTTCGGGCTTCTTTTATCAGTCGCTCTGTTTCTAGTGGTGTGAACGCAGATGTGAGGGTACAGGAGGATGGGGCACTGGCGGGGGGCAGCAAATCCCCTCTAACATGGAAGTCTAACACTGGATGATCTCCAGAGGTCCCTTCCAACCCTCGCCATGCTGGGATTCTGGGATTCTGTAGTTTTTCAAGCCTCTCTGGAATTTTCAGTATACACAGGGTACCCACAAAAAACTCAGTCAAGTTGCTTCAGATTTGCAGTTGAACTTCTTGTCAAATTGCTAGAAGTCTTTTAAATATTGTTTTAATAGAAGGCAGCAACATTTTTCATTCTTGCAATGGATAATGGGAAATTAGAGTACGTATTACACACAAGAGGTTGAGAAAACACCACTGCACCCAGCATGAAAAGCTTACATACTATTTCCCACAGTCCCAGGAATTCTACACAACATCCTGAAAACGTTTTTCCAAAGATACTGGGAAGGAAAAAAGTGAGAAGCAAAATGAGGGCCAGATGACAGAAAGGAGACACTACAGCCACACTCAAAGGAATACTTTAATTAAAAGTAATGTTAAAAATGCATTAGTTATTAGCAAATAAGGTCATGGGCACAGATGCCCAAAGTTCACAGAAAGTAAAAATTAGTGACAGAGATCTCTACGGAACTTCAACGTGGCCACTGCAGACTACTGGTAGTTCTTGTTGTTACATGAATCCACCCCTTCCTTGAGGTAAGATCCTCAAAGGGCTTCAAGAAATGTCTTTTGCAGTGCCACGCACTACTTTAAAACAGCACCTTTTCCCCTACGTTTATTCCACCGAAGCCAGCTGTATTTAAGCACAGAAACGGAATTGTTTACAACCCTTGGCTCTGCAGCTCAGGGCCACCGGCAACCACCTTTTGCAGGATGAGCCCTGAGTTTCTTACAGGACTTTTTGTTTGAGAGTTTGTGTGACCCCCCCAGAGTAAATATTTCCATGAAAGGTTTTGCATCAATCTTTGAAGGGACAGAGATTGACAGAGATCTTACAGCTTTTCTATTTCCCCCAAAATATCCAATATTAATCTCCACCGAATGGGAAGCCTTTAACAGGAATCCTTGGCCACTATGCTGCTTTTCAGGCCCAACAAATGCCTATAAAAGCAAACATCCTTCTACAGAAAAGCTTTGTAAGTTTTATAACTTAACCATTTTGACCCACAATGAGCACTTTGTCATCTCTAGGAAAAAAACCAACTGTTATATATTTTTCACTTCACATAATTCCACTGATCTTCATAGTTCCTCTGGCTACTTTACACTAGACTACTTTGTTTTTAATCAATGAATACCCAAATCAGAGGGGGAAAAATGTGCTTTGGTTTTGGAGTATGATGAAAACGCTGGTTTTAACATCTCTTTAGGAATATGAAAATAATGTTAGCTGGTTTAAAGTGCTGAGTTTGACTGCAGGTAAAGTGCTGAGTTTAACTGCAAACCTTCTAGTGCAGTTTCTTTAGTATTTTTTCCTGCAAATCTGGCACGTGAGAGGATGCACTTACTGCCCATCAGGCCTTTAGGAAGGAATTTACGTTAGACAAATAAATGTTAGGATCTGTAAAATGATTCAAATCCCAGCTGTTTGTGTGAAGCAGTAAGTTAGATGTGCAAGGGTGGCTCAGCTGGGAAGAGGCTTCATGCTCAGCTAGTCAGACAGGGCAGCAGAAGCCCTAACTTTACAAGCCAGGAAGAAGACGGGCCTGGCTTTTGGAAAACTGATGACCTGAAGTACGGCTTTTGTTCAGATCACCGAACTCTCCAGAGGCCTTAGTTACAGAGGCAGAGAGCTCCAGGATCAGTTTCTGAGATTTCAGCTCACATGGACAAAACCCCAGTTGTTACGTCAACTTGGTATTTCTTTTGCAAGAAGCAAGTGGAGCTTTGACTAACATGCCATTTTACTGCAGTGTGAAATTAAGAGGTGGAGAAGTGGATGGGCTTAGGAAACAGCTACCAGAGTAACTTCTCTCAGACCTGCTGGCAGCACACACTAAACCATTTTAAGTCATTCAAAGCGAGGAATCAAAATGAATGCCCAGAACATAAATCAATGTATTTAGAATCATAGAATCATTTAGTTTGGAAGAGACCTCTAGGATCATCTAGTCCAACATCTCCCCGACCCCTAGGCCATGTCCCAAAGCACCACATCTACTCGTTTTTTAAACCCCTCCAGGGATGGTGACTCCACCACTGCCTGGGCAGCCTGTTCCAGTGCCTGACCACTCTGTCAGGAAAGAACTTCTTCCCGATATCCAAACTAAACGTACCCTGGTGCAACTTGAGGCCATGACCTCTCATCCTATTGCTAGTTACCTGGGAGAAGAGCCCAATACCAGCCTCTCTACAACCTCCTTTTATGTAGTTGTAGAGAGCAATGAGGCCTCCCCTCAGTCTCCTCTTGTCCAGGCTAAACAATCCCAGTTCCCTCAGCCACTTCTCACAGGACATATTCTCTAGACCCCTCACCAGCTTTGTTGCCCTTCTCTGCACCCGCTCCAGCACCTCAAAGTCCTTCTTATCCTGTGGCACCCAAAACTGGACACAGTGCTCAAGGTGCGGTCTCACAAGTGCCGAGTCCAGGGGCACAATTACCTGCTGGTCACCCCATTTCTGATCCAGGCCAGGATGCCATTGGCCTTCTTGCCCACCTGGGCACACGC
>JAVSBS010008210.1:0-24122 GCA_033124195.1 Coracias cyanogaster | reverse complement strand
CCTTTGAGGGTGACAGAGCACTGGAACAGGCTGCCCAGAGAGGTTATGGAGTTTTCTTCTCTGGAGGTATTAAAAACCTACCTGGACACATTCCTGTGCAACCTGCTCTGGGTGACCCTGCTTTAGCAGGGGGGTTAGACTTAGAAGATCTCCAGAGGTCCCTTCTAACCCCTTCCATTCTGTGATTGCTGATACTTTGAGCTTCTTATTGTCCATGAGAACTGAAAATGGGAGAAATGGACCTGTTCCTTAGGCTGAAAGCCTGCCATGTCATTTTGTTGACTGTTTTTTCCTTATAGCATGAGTTACAGCCAAAGCATTTCAAATATTTTTTGTATTCATTTAGTGACTAATCCAAAATGAGAATCCATTCAGAGGAAACAGATGTGTTGAGTTCTGAGCAAAATAACTATGTTTACTTGCCTTTTTTTTTTTGTCTTGAAAAAACTTTGTTCAGCTTTAGTGGAAGTCTTGCATGCCTTTTGGCCTTTTTACAGCTTTTGAATAAATAACAAGGAAAGAGCTTCTGTACTGGATTTATCAGTAACAATTTCTCAGAGGTCTGTGTTTAAGAAAAGTGTCAAGATGTATCATAGTTTCTGATTGATTGTCAGATTTGTTCTTTAGCTCTAATATTCTGAAAAAAATTAACAATATAAATCTTTAACGTTCTTTTTTCTGCTGATATAATTGATTTGTTATTGACAAACAAGCTCCTAGTTCAGACTGTTGAGGCATGCTTATTGGAAATAAGCTTCATCTGAAATTACAATTGCTCTGCTAGACACTGTATGAACACAGTGAGAGACAGTACCTAAAAGTACCTGCCTTATCCCATCCTGAAGAAAACAAAAACAAAACCAAAAAACAACAAAAGCCAAACCACCAACACCCAGATGTGTCACACAGATGACATGTTCAAATTAAAATAAGATCAAATTAAAATAAACACATTTTGACAGGGGATATAAAGAAAAGCAAGATCATGGAGATGACATTTTGTTTGTAAGAAACAGCGCCGCCTTCTGAGAAGTACATTTCCTAGTGGGTTAAAGAGCCAATGCTAAAAGCTGGTTCAGCTGCAAATCTTTCTGGCAGGGTTTCTGACTGGCTTGACATTTCCTAATTGCAAGGGCTTGTAAGTTGCTATCTCATACACAGGGCTCTTCTGTGAACTTTTCATTTTGGTAACAATAATTTAGTTAACTATTTTTAAGAAAAGTGATGTTCATGCAAAAAACATCTTTCCCTGATTTTAGGATTTGAGTAAGAACTTTGTTCCATTATTGATTGAGATGGCAGACAGTGACATTTTTATGGTGACTATTAAGCTGAGAAATGGGATAGATGTGGAAATAATATTCCACTAGAACTTTTGTCTCTATTAGAGAGTAATTCATAAAAATAATCTTACTTAAGATGTTCAGAAATGAATATGGAGATTAAGGACAACTGGTTCCAAACTTCTTAGAGAAGGGAATTAAAAATTATCTTGTGGCAAGAGCTGTGGAATTTAAGATGTAGATGTGACTGAAGGATGATATTCAAGTTTGTCATGTAGTTGCAAGAGTAGCATATCTGGGTATAACAGCTGTGCATGTGTGCACATGCACCGCACCTCAGCCATACATTTCCTTGTTGGTGCAGTCTGTTCCCCACCCTCCATCTGCACAGATGAGACAATAGACTGATCTGGAACAGCAAACCTAGTTGAGCAATGAACTGGTGGCCTTCACAAGAGCATCTAACTGGTGCAGGAACTCTCCAGGTGGGTATCTCAGGCTATCCTGGGGATTCCACAGGCAGCTCCTGCTGTGCTTATGCTGATTTGGACGTTTCCATGTGTCAGTTAAGAACCTGGTGATGTCACAGAGACTTCCAGGTAGTTCCTGCAGGAGAACTGACCAGGTTTCACCTAACTGAAATATTTGCAAATAGTCCATAGAAACTTTCCTGCAGGGGCAGAAAAGGTTACATAATGTGGTCTTTTGCACAGAGTTAAGACAGGTCAGTGGTATTTTGCACATAGTTTATGTTAATCAACAGCAATGAATCATGCATATGCTGGATGTTCATGCAGAGCTGCAGGCCAACAGGATTGTAAGACTTCAGCACACGTTTCCCACTGAAGGTGCTGTTCCAGGTATCTTTGCAATAGGGACTTTGGTTGCTGTACAGAAAGCAACCATGATGTTTGAGAGTTGATTCCTAAAGATACTAATAAATTAGTTTTAACAGTCACTCTCACTATGTCCTATGTCTTTGTCCAACAGACTCAAGAGTGGAGTTAGGACTGGAGTACCTGCTCAAGTGTGGAAGTTGCAATAACTATCTAAAACCAGAGGAAAAATAAAAAATAGAGCAAGACAGCATGAAAATAAAATGTTCAGTGGATCAGACCCTACATGAACAAAAAGTGTCTGTCTTTCTCCAGGTCTCCTTATTTCCCAAGACTAGATCTCATTGCCTAGTTATAGTGGGTATAGAGTGTGTAGATTCAACTCACAAAAATCTCATTCACTCAAAAATTAAACTTTGTTAGTATGAGACCTGAATGGCATTCAAGGATTAGAGATACTGGTATTTCAGGCTGTAAAGTTACCTAATAGGTCATTATGATGGCAGCATATGAAAACCAAGATGATGTTGGTAATCATGTATATGGATTTTCTTTGTGGTTGGGTTGGGATAATGAAAGGAATTACTTCCCAAAGCAACTTTAATTTACATAATCAGAAAGAAAAAGGGAAACCTAGTCATTTCATGTGGAAAGAATAATTCCTGTTTGATTGGATACAATAATTCTTCAAACTCTGAAATTAATTTGCATTACCTGGATTTGGTTTTCCAGTTTGATATTGTCTTGAATTGAAAAACCTGGAATAACAAACATATAAACACCACTAAAAGGCCGTGTTCATGTTCTATAGGTTAACAAAGGCTAGGCAATAATACTGGCCATTAAGCTTTGTACTGAGAATGGATATACCAGATCCTCAGCTACTATCACATATATTCAACAGCGCTATACCTATTTTATTGATAGCAGGTTTGTCTGAAAATTCCTTAAAAATTAATGTCACTAAACAATTTCCTTGTTCATCTTTAGCATCTGTTTAACAAATTGATTAGTTAATTGATATTTACACATTTCATAGAAAGCAGCTCTCTACCGAACTTGCCACAGTCCTGATTATTCATGAATAATATAGATTAAAAGTACTTAAAGCAAGAGTGAAAGAAGCCCTAAGGCAATGTAGTGTTTTACCTAGTTAATCTAGCATTGATTCAGTGTTAATTTTTCATTAAATTCTTTTTGTACTTAGCAGCATTGTGCTTTTACTTGTTCAAAAAGTGTGTTTCAGATAGATGCAAGGAACACTTGATTTTATTCTTTTTTAAAAATGTGATTTAATGAGTTTGCATACAAGAAATTATTAAAAATTTGTAGAGCAGTTTAACTTTTAACAGGTCTATGTAATATGCAGCATAAATAGAAAATTAACTATAAGTCACAGACTGAAGAAGATCTACTGGATCATTTTAACTGTTCTTTTAAAATTCACACAGCAAAAAAACTTACTCCTGAATTATTGGTATAAGTTGAGTGCCGAGATCTTCACAGTGAAACCATTTTTCAAAGAGGACATTAGTTGATTCTCCAACATAGTATCTGACAAAGTAAAAACATTAGTCAGTCTTTTAATTAACTTAAGCAGTTATTAAGCAGTTTCAGTCTTTTCAATAAAATAGCTACTTGATATTGTGTAAAAGTGTGTTATTCTGAAGCCTGGTGCACTTTATTCCGAAGAATGTTTATTTAGGGAAACTTTGTGTCCCTGTTTAGCTGCCTTGGTGGGTGGGGTGCTCAAACTTCTATGGAGGGCCTTGTAGTTCTGCTGATCAACCAGAGATAAGTCACCAAATTCCTTTAGCAAACTTTCCAGATTTAGTCCTGGAAATGACTGGTGCTGTAGTCTCTTGGAACCAATAACTCTCACTTTGGATGTAGTTACTACAAAAATATCTGGTCCCAAATACCATTTCCAGTAACTGCTTCCATGCAGCTATGAGACAATGCTCATATCTAAGAAAGTCAGATTGCTTATTGCCCATGCATGGACCGATAAGAGAACAAGGTGGCTTATGAGCTTGCTTGCAAAAAAGAGATGGTAGTCAGCTGCATAAATTTGGGAAGTGTTGTTTAGCTCACCCATCTGAAGAGGAACTGAGGGCTTCACTTGCATTATTTTATGCTTTAAGAAATAAATAAATTGTTCTGAGATCAACACATCAAGGTTGCTATAATCTACGGAATGGCAAATATACAACTAACCTATAAAACTTTAAAAAGTCTGCAGGGACTGGCAAGGGAGTGATGCTCCGATACCCATACTGTGTCTGATGTAAATAGGTCCTATGTGTCCTTTGAGTTAAGTCACTGGAATGCATGTTTGAAGGGGAAAACAAAGCTTATATAATTATACTGTGCATATTTGTGTACTCATGTCTGTTTCTATGTGTCTATATACATATCTCCAGAAACTTTCTAAGAGTTCCCCAACTCCTCAGGTTTTGCAAAAAAGGAAGAGAGTAATGTTATTAATGTCTCCAATGTGGAAAAAAGCTGTTATGAGCACAAATTCTGAACACAGAGAATCTACAAAGAGAGATTTTACAAATGTCTTAACTGGGAAAAGGCTTCGCACCTGAGGAGTTTGCACCTTACTAGGTGTTAAAGAATCCAACCACACAAACTAGTTGTATTAAGATTTGTAAGTGCATTTTTCTTATAGTATGAAGCATGTAATCATTACTTCAGCTGAAACACTGGGGCAAGCTACTTATTCTTCAGTTGCACAATAATTGGTATGCTGGGGGCTCTGATTTATGACTGAGGCTTGTAGGCATGATAAATAATGGAACAGTAATGTAATGTCAGACCTTGAGTCAGCATACTTCAAAGTTTATTATGACTTCCTCTTGTACAGTTTTTGCTGCAGATGGCTGGGAGTGACAAAAGTTTGAGAAGATTAGAGGTTCTGGTTGTAAATCTCTACCTCACACAGAGAGACAATGGAGGCTCAAAAGCATGACACGATTGTTCACTTCCAAAACTTCAGGTGTCTTTCTTCATCATGTCAGTGTTAAAATCAAAGGCACTGAAGACCTCTAAGTTATTTGTTTTCAGGCATCTGATTAGATATTTTCAGTTAAGAGTGTGCTTTGTTAATTCAATTATTTTTTCCACCTGCAAACCATATGGTAGCTTTTAGTTTAATTTCTCTACAAGAGCATGACTATATTGGAGTGCAAATCACTAGATCTACCTGGGATCCCTAAGGCATTGAGCATCTCCCTAACTCATACCATTCACAGACTTCATGTACAAGGTAGGTTATTTTACTTAAAGTAGCTTTAGGTAACTTACGTTCCTTTATTACAAATAAATATTATCTGAATCACTGGTCAATTGTCTCTACCTCAAAATATCTTTTTAGTAATGTAAGTGCTCATGATCCACAGACCTGCAATGGAAGGGAAAAAAGGGACCAAGTGCATAAATGAAGAATGGATTAAATGAACTGGATTTGTCTTTAGCTTGGAATCCAATCAGGTGGTTTTTTTGAATGGTCCCTTTCTTAGTTTCTTATTTCTTTCTTTAGCCTTTTTTGTTTGAACGAAAAAGTATATCTTTCTAGCTCCATGTATTTGCAATCTTCCTGCTGTGACATCACCCATGCAACAATCAAAACTGTAGGCAAAAGGACAGAAAGCACATTTACAGATATCACTGCAGTTCTAAATCTTTATCAATTACATGAATAGCTGTAAAGTCTCTTTGGTCAGTTGTATCCGGTTAGTACCAAAACAGCTTTTCTAACTTGTCTAATGTTTCTGCTGTGACTTGCCTTCTTAGACTTATGAATCCTGTATGACCACAGGACAAGACTTAGTCCTGCCCCATCTAGAATACAAAGTATCTCATTTCTTTGAGGATGTTGTTCTCACAGGGCAGTAAAAGTGAGGCAGAGATGCGTACAATATAGAGGGGTTAGTGTTAAGCAAATTTACTGTTGTTTCCACCCATCCACACACTTGCCAAGAAAGCTTATCTTCATCTTTTTTCTTTCAGTGCTTACAAAGGAATGAATGTTCTGTTTGCCAGAACTGATAAAAAAAATTCTTGTGTTTTGTGTTGTTACAGGGCTCTGGAACTTTAAAACTTAAGGCAATAGTAGTAGGCAATACTTAAGTAGCTAGCTATAACCACAACATGCATTTCAGATATTTTGACATGTTTCTTGTTTAACTAAATTAAATGCAAAATGGTATCTCTGTTTGTGTGTATAGATAAATAGATATATAGATAAAATTTGTACAAAATTGTCAGGGTGAATCTGATAAATTATCAGGAAAGTAAAATACAGTATTGTACTGACATGAAAAATTAGTTTATATTATGAAACCTATCCGATTGGCCAATAGTTTATACTTCACCTGAGACCATCAATTTCTGTCTTTAATCTTTCCCTCTCAATCACAAGACCCACAGTGTCTGCAAATCTCTGAGGAGAATGAGGTATCCTGGCAGGTAGGAGAAACATCTGTTCAAAGAAATGGGAAAACATCAGTGTCAGAAAGTCTTTGTTGTTTTTGTGTTGTCCTTCCCCTGCATCCCAACCTGTAAAATACTCTGCTCTTTACCCCTCTTTTTCCCTTACTCTTTGTTGATCCTGTGATGCTCCTTTGCAGCTGCATCCAGTTTGGTACCAAAAGCCCAGCAGATAGTGTTTCTTGCTTGCATCAGTGAATGGTGTCAATACTCTGCAACTAGCTCTGCCTTTATGGCAGCCAGGTGCTCTCCCCTTGGTTTGATTATCACTGCTAGACACAATTGAAATTAAAATCTAGCCAGTTAGTTATGTAGACTTTATAAACTTACTTCAATTTCTCAGTAGCAGAAATGGAAAGACAGAGCAAGTTTTCTGTCAGCTCAAGAAAATGTCTAAACTAATCAACCACACTTATCCCTCCAACACAGTGAGCACCTGTGATTGCATGATGAGGAGTGTTACTCTCTCCAGAAATAATTAACAAATACGAGGGGGGTACTTACTCATGCAAGCGGCAAAGTGAATAGACAACATTTGGTTGACAGAGGTATGTTACTGAAGTTTCAGCATAAACCTTTTTCTAGCAGCTATCTGACTGTGTAGGAAGGTGGTAAGCCTGTACTGTCCTTCAGCGCTACAGATTTCTTAGCCGAGTTTGGGCAAGTCATTACAATTTCTCTGTCTGCAAACAGAGCTTATGGTAGTGCCTCACCAGAACTAGTGTCAGTCTTCCCACTATAGATATTGTGTCCTCCTTTCATTAATGCTTCTGGTACATGCCAAGATCTCAGCTGGATGCTCTCTCCAGTGTGAAGTGTGTTACCAGAATCTCACCATCTACAGGTTTGAAAATGTACATCTGTTTCTTCATTGAAAACATCATAATACTTTTAATGACATCAAGATATTTGGTCTTATATATGTCTTCCATTTTAAGGGCTGGCCACACTACATTTAATAATCCTTTTAAAGACCAAGTGCAGTTCAAAGCTTGTGACAATAGTAATGAGTGGCAGTGGCGGCACACCTAATAACATTTAGTAACACCAAGTAAAATATCTAGTCATGCTTGCATCATGAGCATTGCAATCTATGCTTTAGCAAGTCTGCCACTGTAAGGAAAAACTGAGTGCAGCTGGATAAATTTTATCCATTAATTGATCTTTTAAAACTGTTCTTGCATTGTGATGGTTGTGAAGGATAGCTATGAGGACTAAAGAAGGCTGAAAATAGTTGAATTGCTTAACTTCCCAAGTTCTAGCTGGTTTGCTTAACGGCATGTTTGGGTGGGTGCATAGTATGTACCTGACAATGTGTAAATAAAAGACTGATCCACTTGAATTCACATGGCAGATTCCATGCCGTGCAGGGGAATAAGAACTCTTCTCATTATATTCCTGACTATTTGAATGGGTATCCCAAATGCTCAGTGAGACTTCTACCTGTGGTTGAAATGATGAAATGTTGAACACAGTGTATTGTAGTTTCCTTTTAATTACATGGCATTTGTACTGCATTCAAGATATTTTTTTTCAATATCCTGATGACATCTCTTGAACAACAGGGATAAATTGACTTTGAAATGCTTCATATAATATTCATTAACATACCTATGTACAATGATAGCAGAACACCCCGCCACCCACCCCCACCCCCCTGCCTTTTACCTCCCCTTCTCGGATGACAATGTCTTTTTGTTTCCCATTTTCAATTATCTTCAAACACATATCTCCTTTAACCTGATAAAAAAGCTGAAGGAATAGGAAAATAACATTTAGGCAACTACTCCAAAACACTCTGTACTTCATATTCTGTATGTAAAGGATACATGTATAAAGACATTCAAATATTGCAAATATTTTTTCCTAACAATAAGTAACAGACTTCCAACCTTTGTTGCTTTTGAAAATATTACTAAATATGTATTGTTTCTATTATATTACATACCTTTGACAATCTATCTAAGGTCTGCAAGTGTTTAAAGAGCTATTTGGTGAACCCAGTGGAATTCCATTGTGCTGTCTTTACTCCTGGGGATTGCACTTTGTAGGGCTGGGATGTTATGGTTCAGATATCTGTTAATTACACTTTATGAAAAGCTTCATTTCAGATGTAGCAGGGCCTTCACTACTACATTCAGTCAAAGTAAATGTCACTTTTCTAAATAAGCTCCAAATATGCACACACAGTTTTTTGGGTGTGTGTTTTTTCATTTTTTAATGGAGCTTCCTCAATTGGGAATAACTGCCTATTTGGAAGCTGTTCTGGTGTATTTCTACAGATACCCTCGAAGCCCAGCAACAGCTGCTCCCCTTCCTTCTGTGTATGCAAAAGGATTGCACTCAAAGCATGTATAAGGACAGAACCACTGAACTCATAATTCTGTCTTCAGTGACCTTTCTATAGTTCTGTTTTCAAAGTAGCTTTGGCAGGGTTCTAAGGTGCTCAGACCTAGCCTCATGTTTTATGACAGATCTGTGCTATGATGTGTAAGCAGGTCTCTCTTTGACCTGGAATAATGGGCACATTTTTCCTCATTTCATTTTATATAATACAGAGCAATAGAACTTTAAAAAGTCAACTTTAGTTTTCTGCCACTCTCTGCCAGGCTTCCATATGCTTTCCATGTTATGTCTGTCATACCTAGAAATCAAACATTAATTCATATAATTGCTAGTGCAGCTGAAATTGTCTGAAACCTGATTAAAAGAACTATAATGGAAATAATTTTATTTATAGTAAGTTACTACAATTTTAGCAAAATGGAAAATAAATAGGGAAAAGAAGAAACCCCTAAAGTAGATTAAAACCTCAAAACCTTTTCCAACACTAGAAAAGCTTAATCAATTTTTCAAATCAGGATTACTTCCAAAAGTTTTGAAATATTAATACATGCCCCTGAGAATTAAAGAAATGCCTCTATGAACATAAAAAAAAATAAATGTGCCATGAACAGAATGAAGCAGTAGAGAGAAGTGAAGATGTACTGGAAAAGAGCTCATGCTGAGAGCTCTTACATGAGTGAAAAGTTCACCTTGTGCCAGGAACATCACCACGGATAAATTATAACTCTTGTCTAGATGGCCGCAGTGCCAGGCTACTTATCCTCCTTGCACTCCATTTCCCCATGTTCTTTTCCTGTAATTTTCTTTGGTGTTGCTGAATGACTGTATGAAATGCTACAGTAGCCGTCATTACAGAGCACATCACCCAGGGCTAGCTGCTCGTTATACAACATAAAGTGATTTGAGTGGGGAAATGATCTCTCCTTCATTTCAAGAAAGACTCATCTAAGACCATAAGATCATGATGGATTATCACACAGGCCACTGGTAATATGGCACTGGTAATGCTGAAATGGAAAGATCCTTTTGGAAATGTTGAGGTTTGGAGTGTTATCTTCCCCATAACTACTGAGGGAACAATTATTGAGTGCATGCACAGGACATGTAGATGATGGAAGGGACAACAGAGGCTGAGTTTTATTCTGCTCGTGACCATGAATCATGCAGCTAAGCAAACTTTCTGGTAATGAATGACTGGAGAGGGAAAAGGGGCCATCCAGTTTAGTAGATGAGCATCACAGTCATAAGGAAAGATTTTGAATTAAAAGAATTGTTTTGCAGTGGAGAGGAATCAGGTGGGATACACATTGTCAATAAAAGTGTTTTTCTGATTGAATTTAAACAGTACTTTTAACTATAAATTATGGTCTATTCTTCAAAACTTTTTTTAAATGTCTGAGTGCTTCAGTCATCCATAAATCATCTGATGTAACTGTGATTAATACAGGTGGCAGTAATTACTGAATCTACTGCTGTGCTTATATTCTACCTTGAACTTTTATGGAGAAAACTGTCAACAATTTAATATCTCAGTGAGTTACAATCTGTGCCCGTTTCACAGGACAATTTGACAATACGGTATTGTATTGACTGTCTGCTGGAATGTTTTTTTTCTAAATGTTGACTGAGCTTTGCTTTCCAGGCTAATCTATCCTTTTCCTATCTTCTGGAGAAAACAGGGCCTGAGTAAGGAAGTACTATGGTGTGCGGGGGTGCACACAGAAGCGTATGTATATACACAAATATGTACGCATATATAGATAGAAAGTCAGTAGATTTTGTGCCACCTGAATAAAATACCCTAATTTCTTGTTTTTACTGGGATAATCTGATATCCGTTCCCCACAGTTGTACTGACAACTGAGGAAATGTGCAACATTTTCAGTCTATTGTTAATGACAAGGTCTCTTGTTACATGTAATGTATATACCTTTGCAGAAAAACCTAGATTTGTACATTGCTACTGCATAATGGGTCAAAATAAGACATGGATTTGTCTTTCTGGGTGAAAAATATGACTCAAGGAAGAAACAAAGGTTGTTCACAAGTCTTTTTATCCTTTTTGTTACTGAATGCACTTATATTTTTATATCACCTTCTTTTCTTCCTTTCATTTTTCCAGACTTTTGCCTTTTGTTTTGCTTTTCTGCTTGCTATGTGGCATCTTCTTGTTAGGATTACACTAAAAATAGTTTCTCTTATTAATTCTCACCTTACTTCTAAAAGTTATGAGGCAACTAGAAGTCATTCTTTACCCTAAGCATAACATTTTTTCATAACATTGCTTAATATGATCATTCAAACTGCAGTTATACCTATGAAAACTAAACTGAAAGCCCTTTAAAATTTAGAGTTTGGTTTAATTTTCTGTAAATTCCCTTTACTGTAAGGGAATTACACCCTCCTTTCTTACCCTGCTTCACCCTTTTGATCACGCTTCAAACCTGATATTATTGCGTTAAGCTGCAGTGAAAGGCAGCATGACCAGTGCTGAATCATTAGCAAGTCTGTAAAGGGGTATTTCACTAAATTATGAAGAGTCATAAAATACATTACGCAGGCATTTCTGGAGACAGTAGGTGAATATGCAAAGGGTGAATATGCAGAGTTCACTGTTGCCTTCAGTGGAAGTGTCACTGAAGCTGCCTGTCTTGGTAGGAATTCATTTCGACAGGGTAGTAGACAGTGTGGGTACTTTCTTAAAAAGAGCACTATCATCCCCACCATATTAACATGATTAATTGTATTGCTGCTTCATCCAGATATGTGTATCCTGGCAGAGTACAGAAGAAAGCAGGTAGCAGGGGAAAAGCACAGTATTTCAAATTGGTTTGTATAGGCCAATTAAAAAACAAGTCTATTTTGGTTTATGTACAGTAATGTACATAATTTAATTTATATCCACCTTTGATAGCAAACACTGCCTAGATGTTGGAGCCCAGAGCTCTGTGAGGGATTTAGTAGCTAAGAGCTTATTCACAGACCTCTAAAGATACCTACAATTTGCAGTGTACTTTGAGTCCTGACTGCTTCTGAAAGTGGAATTTGGGACTGCTCAGCCACTTCTGGGATTAGGCTCTGACTTGGCATATCCTGGCTTGTATTGCTTGTCAGACTGTTAAGCACTAAATTAATTTGCAGAGCAAATCGAATTCTATGTGGGAGTAGAGTCTGGGTGTTCTCCAGACTTCAGTGGTGACTGATCTATTTAAGCATAGAAAAACAATTTTCCCCCTCTCTCATCACAAGGTTTTTTAGCCATCAGAAGTCTGGAAGGCAAACAGATGAGGAAGGTAGAGAAAACTATCTTGGGGGGGTTGTGGGTTTTTTTTCTCTGCTCATTTACATGTCATCTGTGAAACCTGAATACTGGCCAAAACTCATCTCAATGATTTTATGCAGCATCTGAAGATACAATTTCTTTCCAATGCAAAAGGATCATCACTTTTATTACTTTGTAATAGGACCTTTTTTTCTTATTAAAATATTCAAATAGTTTTCACAAGATAAATGTGGGGGGGTTTATGTGTAAAGAAGCAAAAAGGTTTCTTTTGTTTTGCTGTGACTCACGTTCTCAGTTTTATTGGGGAGATATGCACTGAAAAACTACCTTCTGGAATGTTCACCTAGCCCCTCTTTCCCCTCCTTCTTAGGCATCCAGTATGCCCATACAATGCAAAGGGAGAACTGAGCTCATAGGGAAGAGTTTCTCAAAAGCATACTGACTAGAGAGCAACATATGCTAGAAGAAGGTTTCATTTAAAGCAGGTAATTTGTCAGAAACAAGTCTTCTAGTGTGTCTGAAGAAGAGAAAAAGAGAAATCAAAACTCAGGTTAGAAAACTCAGATGAGCTGTGGCAGATGGAGTCTCAAATCTGTATCGTACTTCGGAGCAAGATGTTACTACATCTCAATTAGGCCATGTAAATATGCTAGAAGAAGCTGAAGAAATTGGCCAAGATGCTCAAAGAGGAGGGAATTTCTGTTCTGAGAGTCCTATTTAGGACTGCAGTGTAAGGGCTCTGATCTGTGGAGCTGCATCAGTACTTAGGTGGCTCTATCCACAGGAAACAATCTAGATGCCAAGTGCAGAAACTTAGGGTAAAATACACACAGCACAATGAGAAGCAGGGCTTTTAAAACCAAGCAGAACACTGTGCCAATGCAAATGTGTTGCAGGTGGTAGATGAAAGGCTGATTTGAATTTCTCTGCATGGAATGGAAATGTTTTATGTAGTGGGTGGGCGTGGCGTCCTTTGACATTGTAATACCTCCATAGAGTAAATAAGGTTTTATGTGAATACATTTGGTAATAAACTTGTTAAATACTCATCGATCTCCGTGGTTGCCTACGAGCTTGTTGGGGTAGTATCTCGCCCTGCCCTCGATCCTCTTCCCTTTTGGGAGACGGTACGGATGCTGGCGCCCGGACCACGACAACACTCAACATCAGAACATAAATTTTAAGAAATCAAAGTCAGTTCTTTGAGATTAATTGTGTTTAAGTGGTGGACTGAAGTGGGTAAAGAGACAGGAACCTAAATACTTTTGTGATCCTAGATTTAGCTATTAGCATATTTCACATTCCCCCAAAGCAGCCCATGTGAGGCAGTAAATAAAATTTGAAATTCTTTTACTGTAGTTAAGCTTTGTTATGATTGTGGATTTTTGTGTATCATTAAAAATCTACTCCAAAATCTACAGTCCCCTTCAGTTTTCATTTACCTTATTTCATTGGAAGTTATATGATGAATTCATAAAACAAGGATTTTTTTTTTCTCCCCTCAGACTTTGCAAGTAAGCAAAAATGGAGTAAATACACCATGAAGTCTGTGAGCTGTGTAAGTGCCAAAACTCTTCTTGTCACAAATGCTACTCTACAATGAAAAGTTTGAGACAAAGATATGTCAAGGACTGTTCCCTGGTACCTGTAGTGCACCTGCTATCCCATAGTTGTGAGGGGCTAAGCATCATGTCAGGGCTGCCACAGAAGCTTTCAGTGGTCTCACCAAGTTGACTACACAAGAATCTTAGTCACTAGTCCATGTAATCCAAGGCTCTCTTGACAAGTGAGGTACATTGAAATAATGATTCATATGAAAACCTAGCACAAACACTTTCTTTTTAGTGCATATTAAGGAAGTTCTGTCTGTATAGCTATATAGGCGCATTCTCACAGCAGGTTTTTTGGCCATAGTTCAACAGAAGATGCGTTTCTCATAGCAATTCAGTTTCATCTTGAGAATGAGTCTGATTTAGAGACAGAGAACATCCAAACAGATGTTTGTTGACTCTGATGGAGAAGGGAGCAAGGGGGAACTTAACATTTACAAATAGGAAAAAGAATTAATATAGTGGTGGAGTCAAGCCAAAGAATGTGAATGGTTTATGTCTTGTAAGGTGCTGCTTGATTTAGCTCTTTATAAACCTGTCCAATGAAAAACAATGTGTCAGGCATGAGGGAGCACTTACGTGCAGAAAGATGGCAAATAAGTAGTGCACAGAAAATTAGAAGGGAGGAGAGTATGGAGAAAACTAAGAAGGAAGAAGTTGAGTTACGTATTTAGGAAACTCCTGCTAGTTGAGAGGAGGAAAAAGATTGTGTGAGATTAGCTGTTGCTTTAGCCTCAATAACTGTTCAGGAGACAATCCTAAAAGACTTTGAAGAGAGTCCAAATCAAGTCTGTTTTTTCTCATAATTAGTCAGTGAGAACTGATCTTCCCCATGCACCTGCACGTTGATGATGCCAGTACAGAACAGCTCAGGAGCAGGAGGATGCTCCTAAGCCCTTATTGCTGTTGTGAACTGCAGGCTGACAAGAGCAAGTTATGCCACAGGGCCCTCTATAACGGGCATAAAATAGTGAGTGAAAACATAAAAATAACCCTAAATTTAACTTTCTTTTCTAAACCAATGCTTCTTTGCTATAGAATAATACTAGTAGAACAGCATCAGCTAAATATGTGTAAAGGATCTGTGGGTTTTCACATTAATGATTTGGCCTGTTAGCAGTACGCCTATACAGTTTGTCTTTCAAATTATCACTCAGAACTATAAATGACCTTTTGCCTGCCAAAATAACAACATGAATATGATTTTGAATGTTTTGTTTTTTAAAAAAAATATTGTCTAGTTTAATTTAATCTAATTCAGGAATATGCCCTTTTAGTAGGATACTCTCCACCTCACAATACTTCTCTAATGAAAAACCTGGATCTAAATTAGATCACAGAAAGGTGCAAATGTGTCTGATAAAATGCTATGGTAAAATATAAAGTATGACTATACTGTACCTTCATAGAAGTGGACAAAACTGACCTATATGTTAAATGGATACATAACTGACAACACTTCTGGTGTGTACATTACTAGTTTCCTTATCTGGTAATAATATTTATATTTTTGTTTGCTGAGTAATTGTGGGAAATTTTCTACCTAAATGAGGATGTATAAATACCTACAAAATCTTGTATCTAGCTGAATTAGCAATAATTTACTATAATGTTGCATACTGATATAAATTATGCCCTTATAGATATGGGTAACTTGTTATACTGTTGGAAAGTCATATAATGGGTTTAGGTCTATTAAATGTGGGAGTTCTTTTCAAACACAGGAATATCTTGCAAAATAAAAAGATGAGATAAATTATATGAATCTAACTTTTATTGTAATAGAAGAGGAGATAATTTTTTAAAAAATGAAACAGCACAGGAATGCGTCAGGGACCAAGGATAATCCAGTATGAACTGAGAGATGCAGAGAGAGACAAGATCGTAAAGAAAAGAAAATACAATATATTTAATATTGTAGTGCAAGCTACTGTACCAGTTAAACCTCAGCTCATTTTTGTGTGTTCCTCTTTTAGCGTATAGCTCTAATGTATTCTTCAGAGCAAGAAAATAAATTAACTGTATAAAACCAAAAAGGTTAAGTTACAGGAAAAAAATATTTGGAACAATTGACTTTCATACGTCCCTTCACGTACCCTCATTTTATGCTTTGCCAAACCTTGATGTCATTGACCTCGATAACAAAATTCACTCACTCTCTTTTAATCTAACTTAACAATACGCTATAACAGCAGTGTCGAGATTAGATATTCTTTTCCATGCTTTCTGAGCAGTCATACTACATATATGATTGCTCCTTTCCCATAATGTAATCAGGTTGATGGAACCACATTTGTTGTCCCCAGCTAAGTATCTCTTGAATTTCCTTGTAAATATATGATGGATGGTAAATTCTTCTGGTTAGGAACAATCACTTCACATGCACTGCCCTGAGACTTGGCTTGCCTCCTTCCCAGCCAATGCAACCTGATGGCATGGTCCTGGGTGTTGCCAGAACTTCTGATGATGAGAAGGGACTTGATGGAGCATGTTGGGTTACCTGGTTCCTGATGGACACACCTGTACCCACAGCTATGGGTGGGCTGTGAGACTGCAATGGCAATCCAAAGCAGGCAGGGGTCAGACAGTGGTAAGCATCTGCACTTTCAGAGTGGTACAGTTATAATGACTACAAACACCTGCACAGCATAATTATAACAGAAAATTAATGAAGGCTGTTGTGAAATGGTTGGGTTGGTTTTGTGAGAAAAGATTTAATGATAAGTAAACATAAATTTTTGCTTCTTTTTAAAAGGATTTCTTGGACTTGACTCACTTCTGCCTTAACTATGTAGATGCTTAGGCTTGGGTTTCCAAAAGTACTTAAAATTAGGTGGCCAAATTTTATTGGAATTACATGAAATTAAATTACTCTGGTGGAAAGCAAGGCAAATTGTCTCCCATCCTGAAATCCTTCCTGCCAGGCCTCCAGTGTCCCCTTTCCTTTAGGGTTCCTTCAGTTAGGATACCTTGGACTCATAAGAGTCCTCAGGCCAAGCAGATAATTCCATGAAAAAGGCAGTAAACAAAGTAGGTGTAAACTCTTATAATTTTGATAGCTTTCTCCTCTTTCTTCCTATATTTTTTATTTGGCACAATGGCTACTCACAATTCAAAGCAGTGAGATGGCTTTCTTTTGATACAGAAGGTGTGCGGCAAAGGGGACTGATGTGAAAAACATGTATAGAGACTCTGTTCTTTAACCTTCCAGACTTGAATGAAAGCTGAGAACGTTGGTACTTTTCACAAAGTCCAGAAAAATATAATTTCAAGCCAATCAATTTAATTTTTACTTTTGAATTTCAAACTTACTTTTGAAATATAGATTGATCTTCTGCAATTAAATATTGCTTTAAAAATATCATTACCTTTCCAAAGAAAGTCTTGTTCCAAAATGTTGAAAAGAGACATTTTGATGTGACAGAACACTGTCTCTAGTTTCCTCTTGGAAATGAATTACAGCAAAATAGATCTGATCTCATGTGCTTGTTTCAAAGGAAATGCACAGATGGTGTATGGTTCTGGTGAATGATTCTGTTTAAGTCTTTGAACAGATCTAATAAATACAACATCACTGAGCCTGGCATTGCTAATCTGTAGCTTCAAAAGCAGATGCATTTTAAACATTAAGGATCAATTAAACCAGCAAAATATAAACAGCCTATAGGTTACCTCTTCTCCTTCTTCAATATGATAATCCTTCCTTTCATTTGGCCCTCCAACAAACATCACATTTAATTGATGGCGATGCCTAGGAAAAAAAAAAGTGACATTTTAAAGCTATCTCCTCTCATTATGTTCTTTATTTCATATAAGCTGGTTTTGTTTTGTTTTGTTTTTTTTCAATTCTTTGAGGACAGTGAGTGAATGAAACAGTGCTGAGTGACAAGCAACATCCAAAATGAGAATTAAAAACACCTCTCCGCATCTCTCTGCTCTGCCACTGTCCTGCTGAGTGACCTGAGGCCAGCTACCTCCCTCCTGGTGTTTCAGCACCTCCAGCTATGAAAAGGGGACAAGGATAGTTACCAACTGTAGAAAAAGCTTTGAACTGTAAAGATAAAGATTGCTACCTAAGAAACAGGAACCAGAAAAACATCTTTTCAACCTACACTGACTAGATCATGTAAAGGTAAAACACTTTTAAAGGTTAATAAAGATGAAAACATACCCTTTTTCCTCATTGGTAGAATTACCAGTTACTGATGGTAGGAAGTATCAGCTAATTTCTTTTCTATTTAAACTGGTTTTGCTAAGGTAGAACATTACAATGGTTACACTGTGGTTGTGGCTAATTTAGAAAAGGAGATTCAGGCCCTTTATCTTAACTCTGCCCTTTTTATGAGCCTCAGTGAGCACTTCTCTCAGCTGTCACAAAGAACAGATATCACCCCAATTATCAGTCTACTCACACTAATAAAGAGGTAAACTAGCAGGTTTCCATTTGCTAAAAAGCCCTACAAATCAGGCCTGTTAGCTGTGATTAAAAATTTGTTCTTAGGCTCTTTTTGATGTGAATTGAGGTGTATTGACCTCTGCTTTTCAGTGAGGAGATTCTGGGCAATATGTGGGCTAACAGGAGATCTTAGTAACACAGAACCAGCAAAGCCACGCTCTCCTGTGACAAGGGAAAGAATGATGTGGCTCAGTGTCAGCACCTTGTAAGCCTTAATTGAGAGAAGCTATTCTAAATGGCTGAAAATATATATTTGATCTGCTATCATTATCATGTTTACTTTAAAGAGTATTTAAATGATAATGAACTACACAGTAGGGACTAGTATAGCAGAAATAACAAGTAACAGTGACAAATCAGTTGATCAAATAAAAGTGTAAATAACTATATTAGATTACAATTCTTAAATTGACTATTTTCACCATAGGAAGCTGTATACATTATAGCACTTGGCTGCATGCCTGCATCCTAAAATAAGGAACCAAAATCAGAACTGTTTGTACCATGCAGCCTTAATATGCATTTTCAAGAATGTACTGTAATACTTCCGCATTAATGAACACTTCTGCTAAAGAAGGGCAGAGAGGTCAAGAGTAACAACACAGCTAATAATTAATGAAATAAAATTAATCCTGGAGAATAGGATAAGAGAAAGGCAATCTATGAGTCTCTTGTAGCCTGCAGTCAAGATTAATTAATTTTTTAATAGAAACTCATACAGCTTTGTTATTAGTTCTATAACTAAAAGTGAAAATATTGCTCTAAAAATCACTGCTGTTTAATTTTTTGTTTGGCAAATCTACCATTAATTCTATTACCCTGTGGATTTAGCTGGATTCTACATAATAAACAGGCAACTATGGGTTAATAATTCCTATCATTAACAATTATATAATGACATCATTCAAAACATTCCAGCTATGAAATACAAGCAGGAACGCCAATAGTTTTGTTGGTCCACATTTCTAAGTAAAGTTGCCTGTTTAGTACAGTTGCATTAAGTTAAGAAGAAAAATCATAAGGAACAAAAGTAGTTTGTTAAGAGTGCCAAAATGCAGTTAACAGTACCATAAACATTTCAGGGGTGTGAAAATTACTTGATTGCACTATTTTTAGAATGACATGCTAATCAATGGCCTATTAAAACTTTTATATACACTCATATTTATCTTCTTAACCACATAAAGAGAATGGTACCAGCAGGCAACCTTTTAAAAATGTCTCAAGACCATCTAGAATCAGACAGTCCATGACCACAGATAGGTCTCCTTATGGTAAATACCATATTCGGAACTAAAAGAAGAGCTTTAGAAGTGCCATAGCGACCCTGTAAAAATCAGCTGTGTCAAGGGTTCTGATTTTTCACTAAGTGCTCATTGTTAAGGTTAAAAAGCATTCAAACTTGCAACACAGTGTCATTAAAATACATCTAATTAAATTACAGCTCTTACATTGCATCCTTTTCTTGACTCTGGTAAAACTCTAAACAGGTGATGATTCAGGAACTGAGGTTTTGTTTTGAAATCTCAAATAGGTATTTAAAACTTCTGATCCTCTCCAGTGTATGGAACACAACTGAATAAAGACTTGAAAGCCATAACAAATTTGGACACCAAAAGTCCTACTGATTTGATGTAAGACCTAGATTTTAACCATTAATTCTTTCTTGAAAGGTAGGATCGTAAGTTACTTAAATGTTTTGAGGTGGTTGCCTTCCAGTGATGTAAAAGGCAGTGGCAAGATTGCCTTATATATCGCTACTCAGAACATAAAGCATCAAGTTTGAAAAAAAAAAATCAGAAATCTATTAGGTAACTTCTTGGAAAATCGCCCAAAACCTTTTTGGGAAATCCTGAAAACTTAAGGTAGCACCAGGAGCTGATGGTGATTCAGAATCCATATAGTAGTTGGCTTTCTTCTCCTTCTTCATAGGCTGAAGCTACCTTAGAAAAATGGATTATTTTTTCTTTAATCTACGCAACTTTGATCACAAAAAGTGGTTTTGTTTCACTGTAGCTTCTTGCAATGTTTATGGGGAAAACCTCTGATACATGTCATGTTCCAGGGTTACTTCAAGATTACACAGAACTGCTGGTAGGTGGTACAGAACGGTGCAATGATAACAAAAAGATTCATCTTTTGTTGATGAGGAAAGAAAACCACAAATATTCCATATATGTAAAATACTAAAATTTTACCACCATTGTTGGTAAGCTTTAGAAATGAATATGCTTTACAAAATGCTTCCTAATGAACGAAATTAAAACCCTCATAAGGAGAAGACACTTTCCTCATTCTCTGATACTGTGAAACTATTGTAGTGATTCAAGGTTCATAATTTCTCAGTTATACAATTGTAGCTTCGACAGACATCTCAGTAAGGAGATGTCTTTACCTTCTTGCAACCATTACTTTGAGAAGTAACCCTTGCATCTGTGAATGGAAATTAATATCACTGCTATAGTACAGCCCCTTCAGATTGTGATTACAGGTAGCACTTCAGGTTAGGGCAACAGGCATATTCTTTGATGTTTTTTTAATGATTAAAATTGTAAAGCAATATTGATTTTTTTTTTTAATTAAAAGCAAAAAAAAAGGCTTTTTGTTTTCTTTATAAAAGCTAGGTTTATACCACTCTATAGAGAGAATCCTTTTTTACGAAAGCTTTCTATATAGAGTTTTAGACAAAACATATTGTCCTCAAATTCACTGAAAAAATAAATCCTTGCTAGTGTTTTGACAAGAAGGTGCCAGATGTTGGGCTATTTACACTGGAATTTGTTCATGAGCGTTCACACTGTGCATATGCATGCTGTACAACTGCATAATGGCCACACTTTTTTCCTATATTAGCTGTCTTGTTCAGAATATGGTTCATAGCTTTAAGCTGCCTCTTCAGCCTCCCTATTCTCCTTGACAGGTCTGGAAATGCTCTAGAAACCTGCTCCAGTGCCCCTGCCCTTCCTTTTCTCCTTATCTTTCAGTGATATGTCCCACCGGCTTTGATTGCTCCTGCAGCTTTGGCTCCTCTGCAATGCTGGAATGACTCTCGGCAGCTCTAGCAGCTGTTTCAGGTTGTAATTTGGTAGCAGTAATCTGTTAGCTAAAACTTATCATTTGTGGATGTGATGCTGTCTGCTCTGATTTCTGAGTTTGTCACAAGGACTGACGTGAATTCCCTTAACTCAGTCTGTCTACAAGACTTTGAGCAGAGGCAAATATCTTACATTCAAGTTGATCTTTACAGCTTCTGCTGAGCTCCTGCAAAACATATTTCAGTCACTTTCTGTTCTTCAAAACAGCATTCTGACTGCAGTCTGAGAGGAACTTATTAGTTCCTTATTAGTCTTTACCATGTATGTATTTTAGCAAGTTCCTCTTATAGCTAGGAATACTTATATAAGAACTGGGTAAAAAAAAATACTAATTTACTTACATAAGCTTATTGCACACAGGTGGCAAAAAAGCAGTTGTGTTTTCTTCTATCCATTTTCTTACATTTACAAGGAGGTCCATGGTCCACCAGCTATGAAACTTGTCACAGAGATACTAGTTTGCAGACTGCTCTTCCTGCAAGCAAACTGCATGTGATCCTGTCCCCAGAGCTCAGGAGATTGGTTAGTAGAAGAGGTGTCTTCAGGCTTCAGTGTCAAAGGGGACAGGTCCATCAGCCAAAGGTTACTTTGTCAAGAGTATTAATGCTCCAGCAGCTTAGCTAATAATTGACTAGTGTTTTTAAGATATATTTATTCATTAGAGACTCATTCTATCCACAGGAGCTTTCTTCATTCTCTCTACTGCATCAACTGGAGTGTGTATATTCCCTTTCTACAAAAATTGCTTTGTTACATAGAGAAGTGAGAGTCAGGAAAATGCACCAGGCTTGGGCATCCACACCCTTCAAGTCTAACAGAGAAACAAGTTGCAACGCCAAATGCAAGTTGAGAGCAGTTGCTCGAAGTTTAGTTACATATATAAAAAATATTTTTATACATGCATAACTATATATAGGCATTTCAGGCTTGATAATACAGCCCCATTGCCTTTTCAACACTTCTCCTCAACCTTCTTAGGCTGAATGTTTGGGGGTGTGTGTTTGAAAATATTGGGATCTTCTTCTGCCAAATAACAAAGATGTCTTTTGCATTTGTAAGACCAAAACCAGCTGTCCATAAATGCTCATTTTAATTTGATCCGCTCTTTGTCAGTGTTGTAGAAGGGCTTTTTGGAGAGCTGAACCTGGTTCTGTGATGCCCTTTGGCAAAGTGCAGCATATTGTCATCAAATTATCAGGCAACCAAGAAACTGAGAACTACCAGACATTCCAGATCTGTATTTGTCCTTACTCCCTCAGTAGTTTCTGTTCAGTGTCTCCACAGTTCCTACAAGACTGCTCACTCTGTTCCTTGCCACCCCCATTTTTTAATAAGCAAATGCATAAATATTTATTTTCAGACTTGAAATACATGAAATGGGTGGTAAACAAAAAACCCCAAGACATTACAAAATTTTAGCACTTTTCAGTTGCTCTTGACATAGCTTAGTCTTCTGATTATATCTACACTGTGTTTAATGGGTGAACGTGTATGGGTGTAAGGTTACAATAAAGATTTGTTTAAAAGTGAGTGGTACATCCTCCATGGATTGTGTGTATGAGTAGTGCAGCTGCTGGACTAAGGAGTCAGCATGCTGGAACAGTACAAAGTTGTGAGTTTTTTACCTTATATAATTTTCCAATGGTGTGAGTCTGAACTAATAACATGCTCTTATTCCTGTATCAGTAATGGTGACTCTGTTTTATGTTCAACTCTATCACTTCTTTGCAGTTTAAAACAATTATATAATTGATAAAAAAAATCCATTTATTTTTGGATAAAAAGCTCCACATGTGGATTACAGTTCCGCTATATTAGTTCAATCACAATGGGACTGGCAATAATATCCTCAGAAATAAGCCCGAAGTAATTATTTCACTCAATTATAAAAAAAAAAAAAAAACAACAAAACAAATAACCACCCACCCACATTATTTATTTAGTACATGAAATTTCTACCATCAGAATGGCTGTGGTGAGACACCAGCACATAGCAAAGTCATTAGGCCTGTTTTTGGACCTACAGGCAGGAACATTTCAGTGCTTTTTGTACTGTAGGCTGCTGGCACACTATTCAGCTGCAACGGAAAGAGATCTTCTATTCAAAATGCACTTTCACTTAGGGGATTGTGACCCAGCCTGGTGCGACCACGAGAACTGAAGCCACTCTGCTTTAATGACCATGGTTTTGTAAAGCTCTACCTCATCATTAGTAACATGTATTACAGAGGACTCCATTTGTCAGGCATGAAAACCAAGAGATTGTACAAAGCCACAGTAGGAAAAAACACAGATCCTGGAATTGTTAGAGCCAGGCCTCGTTCACCACAATATTAATGTACCAGTTTGAACTGTCTGGCTATTGTCCATAACTCCTGCTCTAATCCCTACTCTCTACTCTTTTCCACTAGGCAGAACAAAGGGTACTATTACCTGCAGAGAAAACTATCTGTTGCAGGCTGATAAATCCGTTTTGTGGCTAGAGTGAGATATGAATACCCAATAGCTAGACCTACTCAGGGAGGAAAAAAAATGCTCACTTGTAAAATTCAGCATTGGTATGAAGCTGAGGTTATTATCACAGGGTAGCATTTTCTGCAACCTTCTGAAATCAATAGGTTTTGAAAAATGCAGTTAATGGTCTCTCCATGTGTATAATGGGTATAAGGGAACATTAATTGCTTTTTTTTTTTTTTTTTTTTTTTTTTAAAGTGTG
>JAVSBS010008205.1:15250-37132 GCA_033124195.1 Coracias cyanogaster | reverse complement strand
GGGGGCCCGGCCCTCCGCCCGCCCGGCGCGGAGCGGAGCGGAGCGGCCCGCGGCGCGGCCGCCGAGCCTGGGGAGGGGTAACTGCGCGCCTGTTGAAGGACGGGCAGTCCCCGCTGCCGAGCGCTTCGCCGGGTGCCCGGGGAGGTAAACACCGGGAGAGCCGGAGCCGTTCCGCTCGCCACGGGGCAGCTCGCTTCGTTCCCAAACCACTGCAACGTCCGCTCGCCTTCTTCACAGCTGGCCTGGTTCGGGTTTTGCTGCTTGTCGGCGTTGTTACTGCACAGTGGCACTCTTCCGTCCATTCTTTATTTTTTCTTAAAGGACCTCGGTCTGGTGCTTGGAGCCAGAGGGTTTCAGTTGCCGGTGTTGGCAGCAGCCGGGGCAGCGGGCAGACCCCGGGCGTGCGCTCCCAGCCCGCTCCCTGCCTGCGGAACAGCGTGTGCAGCCACAGTGGGAGAAATCCAGCAATCTCTTGTGAAAGATAATCTCAGGAAGAGAACAGCATCACGCTGCCATTAATTTATTAAAGACAGGATTCCTGCCAGGAGCTCTCCATAGGTATACTCCCAAGATGTGATTCGTAGCAGGTTACACGGGGGAAGGGGTGTATTGGCCTTGGAGACCACAGGATACTGTCCATGCTCATTCCTCCACAGCTGTCACCATGCAGGGTTCCCCCGATGTCCTGCCCTGCAGCTCAGCCACTGCCTGCCCTGGCTGTCCCAAGGCCTCAGCTAACTTACATCAAAAACTTTTGTTTCTCGGCAAACACCTGTTTGCCGAGAAACAACCTCAGTCTTCAGGATTGTCTTTTAGATTACAGATTTGTTGGTGTAGGGACTGTTTGTGTTGTACACTGGCCAAACATCTGTGTCTGTGCATATGGATAAGTCTTGAAAGCCATCTCCAGTTTTCACGGGTGAGGACATCTAACTTTTCATCTTAATAACTTATGATGTTAGTGTTATTAGTGTGCTTACTGGGGAAAGTACATATCTGCAGTGAGCATTAGTGGGTTATGTCTTAGAAGTCTTTTTTACACTTAGCTATTAGAGTGCTATCCACCTTTACTAATTTCTGTGACTTTCTAAAAGTGGACATCAGCTCAAAAATACCAAAATAAGAAAAAGAAAGAAATCTTGCTTTTGATCTCTTCTTATATACAGTGAGAAAGAATAAATCCTTGATAATTCCATCTAATTCTTGTGACCTGTTGAGATGAAAGAAATCAAGCTATTGTTGTTGGTCATTGATTTTAAAAAGTGGCGCTGTCACGGACAGCATGGCTTGAAATGGTAGAAGCAGTTGGCAAAATGAAAGTTATTGTAGTGTTAGCAGTGCATTAGTTGGTTCAGTCCTGAGCACTCTCCCTTCCCCTGCCGCTAAGGTGGGCAAGTCCAACCTCTCTGGTTCTTTTCGTCCTGTTTTGTAAAATATGAGATTTATAGTTTTTGCTTAACGCTAGAGTGGTATAGAGTTCTGTATTTTAAGTGGTTTAAGATCATTTTGTATAAGGTTTTGAACAAGTTCAAAGCTGTATTGGATGTGTTATTGGTCATTCCACAAAATATTGTTGCATGTGCTTCCCTGGCAGGCAGGCACATCCCTGACCTGCTTGAGACCATAAGCCAGGAGGGTCTGCTTTACAACTGAGGTGGTGATAGCTCTTGGGTGGACCTTATTTTAGCCTAGATCAATATTATCTTGCTGACTATAGAAATAAATATAATGAACATGCATCTGTGAAATTCCTTATATCATGCATGTTGTGGTGGTTTTCTAGCACCTTACCCAAACCAAAATCAAGTCCATTAAGTCCAAAGTGCATGGCCCAGTTACATGGGCAGCATTCTGTAGTCCACGTTCTTCTGTCATTCTAAGGGAAATATAAGAATAATACACATGTTATTAAAGAAGTAGTCTACATAAAGACAATTTCAAAATGCATTATGGTTTTAATTGCTTTGTAACTATTGTACCTGCTTTCAAAAGGTCGGTATTTGGTTTTAGAGAAAGTGGTTTCTAACTGACTTCTTGTTTTGTTACTAACTTCTCATTTTCTGCTTCCATATATTTAGACTTCAGAGTTAGTGATGTGTGAATATTATTTGCATAACAGACATGTAATAAAACAAAGTCTGTGTTCGTGTTTCAGAATTTTCCCTCCCAGATATTTTAGGTACTTGACAAACATTCTTAAAGACCAAGTTTTGTCTCTGCTGAAGTTCTTCATAGCAGAATTTAGCCTAACAACATCATGAGTCTTCACAAGGCCAGTACAATGAAAGTAGCAAGATGATCTTTCTCTTAGAAGCGTGTGTGAGTGGAGGAGGTGTACAGTGCTCTGACAATACCATGTTATCAGATTCTTACTCTGTTTTGAACATTTTTCAGATTGCTCATCACAACAAATAAAAAAATATTTGGCAGATGCATTTATACATGGAGAAGTTGATGTCATCTGCCCATATTCTGTTTGGGAAGCAAATCAGAGAGCCCATGAGCCTACTTTGCATACATGATATTACATACATGCTTTGCATGCATGCATTTACGTATGGGCTGTTACACTTGATGTTAAGCGTGCTTTCCATTTTCACTTCCTAGGTTATAGATTAAATTTACTAAGATGTAGAGATCCTTCTGGTTGTTAATGAGGCACCTGATTTTGTAAGATGCTGAGTACTTCTGGAAGATCCAAGTGCTCCAAAGTCCTCTGTAACTACAGTGGAAGCTAAGAAAACTTTGTAAGGCTGTACTACAGAGCCAAATATTGCAGTCCTTATTCAGGTTTAAAAAAAAAAAAAAAAAGAAAGAAAAAGGAATTATTTTCCCAGAATAGCTCCTTCAGCTTGTGTGCCTTGACTCACCGGGAGCTAGCTTCCCCAGTTCCCAAGGAGCCTCATTTGAAGAAAGAATCCTTAGCTCTTCATTATGAAGGGATACAAGAAGGATCAGTCTGTTAGTCTTATTTCTGCTGGACTTCAGTAGCAGTACAGTCTTATCCTCCTCTTTCCATCCTATTAGCTATACCATGGTATTAGCTGGAGCTGGGGCAAGAAGAGGGTCTGTTAGTGATGATTGATAAGGCTTTTCAGGAAAGATTTGAAGGTGCTTGGGGTGCAGCTTCTGGCATGATTGAGTGGTTGTACATTTGCATGGTTATTAATTGAACAAATAGGCTTCAGAGGCTTTAGTCAAAGAGTCTGGCTGGTATTTTTAAAGATAATGGAACATATTAGTCCCATTTGGGTGGGAACAGATAGAATTACACTTGATAAAAGTTTTTCTCATTAAGATTAGTTGTGATTCTTCTGCAGCTTTGCATGCGTTAAAAACCATGGCTTTCTGAAGTGAAATATAGTTTCATTCTTACTTTATGAAACTGCTAGACAAACGTCAGATCCAAAGCACTGAGCTGTCCTAGGAAAGATTTTTATCAGAAAGAATAGAAAGGCTGTACAGAAATGTAGCACCAAGCATTTACATGATATAAGCAGCTGCAAGGCTTTATTTGTCAAATCTTTGTCAAGTACAGACCTCTAGTAATAGAGCTTTGGTCTTTTTGTTCCTATATTCACAGGTATATATTAATGTATTTCCTGTTAATCATAAAAGCTTTATTTTTAGTAAGGCAGTATTTTTAGAGGACTTGAGAGTGGTTTATGTTAGTTTTCATACATTTAGGGAAAAAATGGCTGGCTGAGTTAGCTCTTCAAATAGTTGGACTAACTCAAGTGTGAAACAAAGCTTCCTGGAGTGAGTGGCCCGAGTTTAACAGGAATTCTGGTGCAAGTGGTTACAGTGTCGTTGGGGGCTCATTGCTTTCCTGTGTAGGTGAGACTGATGAGATGGCACCTGTCACTAAGCATCCCCATTTGAAATTACTAGATAAAGCTTTTGTCAGAGAGCTCCATGAAATATAGAAATATTCTTACACATAGACTTTTCTTCAGCCATGGACATTGTCAGATCCTTCAGTTTCAAGTTAGTATGTAGAACAAAGGTGTCTAAAGATGAAAAATACCTTGTTTCCTGTGGGAAAAACTGTGGAGCCAAAGCTGAGATGCATGTTGCAAACTAATCCTGATCTCGTGAAGTAGCACCGTAGATTTTCCTTGTGCAAATTAATATAACAGATTTAAAAATCTGTTGCTAGTAGATGCAGGGAAGACTTACATGATTTGCATAGCAGGTTCCTTTTGATAATCTAAACTACTCTGTGAGTCTGCTGAATTAGATGGATGTTATTCTCTGGTAAAAACTGGGTCGTCTTTTAGCTAAACATATGTAAATAACCAAGCCCAGCAATCCTGTTAATTGCTACAGATTCCCTGTGGTATAAGTACTGATTTAAAATATTCTAATTGATAAGCTTCAAATTGTTTACTGCAGGTATGTACAAAACCTGATTTGACTTCCATTGAAGTTGAAGACAGGCACCCGCTAGCTCCAGATAAAATTTGATCTGGCCTAAAGGGGTTAGGAGTAGGGCTGCCAGGGAATACAGCTGCTTTCATCTGAAAATTGAAAATCCTGCTATCTTTCTCAGCATGCTGCTACCCTGCTAAATCTGTTTGCTCAGTGGCAAGTTATTAGAAACATATGTCATCCCTGGAGAAAATAGTAATGAAAATATTCCAAAGAATTTCAGTATAATTTTGTGTTTGTATGTGATTGGAGTAGCATTAAGGAATAGTGTATTTTTACAGTTTTAAGGATTTAGTGCAGTATTTTATAATCTAAACAATTGTACTCTTAATAAACAAGTCTCAAAAAACTGCCTAGCTCATGGTTTAGGGCTGTACTTACTGGCTCAATATGGTGGAAAAACTTTCATTTTTGTTTCAAAATTGTACATTTGTGTAAAAGAGTGAGTAGGAATTTTTGCAATGTTTATTTTTGCAAAGAGGTGAAATGTCTAAAAAATTTCTGAATGATTGACCCTCCAAAAACTTTACTTCAGAATAATTAGTTATTGCAGGTCACCTGAGCTGCGGTAACTACCTGAGTGCTCACGATTAACTCAGGGCAGCTCTAAAGTATCTCAGCTTCACCTTTTTCTCTTATGGATTAAGGAAATCATGGTTGCTTGCTGTTGCCGTGGGCTAAGAGCTTGTGTGGGGACCATTGCCACAGTTCAGCCGTGGTGCAGTGGCTTTGTTACACCATGGTAAGTTGCTCATGAGTTTGAGTCCTGAGCATCGCTGCGTGAACTTTAAAATTGGAGCTGCTTTGCGCTCTCCAGTTGCTTTGGTACGTTTGAACATATAAATCATAATCTGATTCATAGATCTTGGAACAGGAGCAGAGATGTTTTATGGATAGGTTACATTGTTGTAGGAACATACTCTTTTTCCATACTTAGTTTTTTTAAGTAAATAATTAGTTTTGTATTATGAAGCCTGAAAGTAAGTGCAAAACATCTCTTGGGTGGGGTCACCAGCAGGAAAGTCGATTTCCCTCTCCTATTCCCCTGGGGAGGCTGGTGCGAAATGCTCATCTCTGCTGTTTTCCATCCACAGGGAGTACCCTTAATTCTTGTTTCCCTGCAAAAGTCTACTCCCTGGAAGGCCAGCTCCTCTATCACGTGTAGGCGCTTGTTCAGAGTCAGGCCTGCCAAAACATTCCAACACAAACCTGGAGGCCTGAGTGCCATGGCACAGCATGGGTGTCTGCAGCACCAGTGCAGAAGTGCTCTCAGCAGGGGTTTCAGATTCAGTAGATGTTGCTTCTAGCAGTGGCACATAGCTCATACAGCTGCAGGGGTGCTGAATTTAGGAGATTGGCAGTTGTTGCTGAGTAATGGGAAGAGGAATGTTGACACAAGCAGTGGGACAGTTGGTAATGCCAGAGACACTAACCAAAAGCAGGAGAGTAAGCATATTTGTAGGAGCTGGCACTTCTAGTTGCCACTCAAGCAGAAAATCCCGTGAAAGTCAGTAAGAGTTCTTGCCTTGCTGACCACCACAGGAGAGGGCTCCCAGTTTGCTCTGTAAACTGTTTGAAATACATGTTAGTAATTTTACAGAGGATAGCCCACCCTTTTGCATTAACATATGTCAAACAAAATTATTAAATAGCTGTTAGTCATTCAGTGCAATAGGAATAATTTTGTTGTCTTAGACCATTGTCACAGTCTCCTACAATAAAAATAAAAGTTAAAGTGAAGTTGACGCTTTCACTTAACAGAAAAAAGGTATTATTCTTGGGCAGTGTTCTGTTTTCATTGACATCTTCTCTTAATTAACTTTCATATTCCAAGAGATTTCTTTCAGAAAAATGTCATCATTTTAACAAAAGGTTGACCAAATGCTGACAGCTGGAGTTTGGCAATAACATTCTGTATCAGGTATCAGTAAATGAATTCTAAAATAGCCGAACTGCTTTTTTGGTCCATGATTGTATGTGCATAATTAACTCCTTTTCAAGTGTTTTGTCCAGGAGAATTGTTAACCCACCTGCATGGCAGTAAGTAAATAGCTTTTTAAAATCTTTGTGGGTCTTATTTAGCTCTCTTGAGGAATGCAGTTCTGATCACTGGCATCAGCTGTGCAGCCTTAAAGCCTGAAATCTCTCTCTCTCCTCACATACTGGGGACTGGCCATGAAAAGGAAGGTGGGAAACAGTACTGCAACAGTGGGGGGTTCTAATGTGTGGGTTCTTGTCCTCTGAGAGTTCTACCTGACACTGGTAAGCTTTTATTAAACTGAAAGAAGCATTTGTGTCATCTTCTGTTTTTCCCTGATACACACATTCTGTGTTGAACTGATGCACCTCAGCATGCCTGTAACCTTGGCTAGCCTTGTCCACAAATAGTAAATTTTCTACCAGGTTCCTATTAGATGCTGCCATCTTTTAAAGTGAGGTCAACTTTTTCACATACTTCAATGAGAGAAGAGTTGTGATGCTTGGCTGTGAAAAAGCTTTGACCATAATTGTAGGTCTTTTAGGTTTTCATGTTCTGGCTCCTGCTTCAGTGCTGCAGGTGCTAGCACTGCTGGCAGAGTCACCAGAAGAATTTCCTGACCCACTCAGAGCAAGTCCAAATGTCCACGTTGGGGTGAAAACACTAGTGGCCTAGCAAAGCTCATAATGTTGTGGTGGTCACACAGTGGTGGACTCACGCTGTGGGGACAAGGGGTGTAGCAGTACTCCAGTTAGTCTTATGAAACCGTCAGAAAAAAAAGTCAGGAAGATCCTTGGCATTTACTTATCGGTTCTGAGCCTGTCTCTGCTCAAAACCGCCTTCCCTGATTTTGGCATATCACTGTAGTATCCTGCAGTGGCTGGCTCAGCATTTCTTAGTTTCTTTGGTTTTGCTTCTATTTTTAAGGAGTTGTTTTGTATTAAATTAGCATTTGTAAGAAGCACCAGATGGATGACACTAGAAAATTAATTCATAGTTTACTTACATACCAAATGATTTGAGAGACAGTAGTGAAGTTACCCAGTAGTATGCAGGATATGGCTGGATGAGCAGTTCTCTTGTGGAGCTCCTACTGGTCTTGATGTCTCTGTTGAAAACAGCAAGAACATCACCAGTTTCATACACCTTGTGTGCGTCGTTAAGCACTGACTTTTCCATGAGGAAAGGAACTGGCTTAGCTTAATCTGCAATGAAAGGTTCATCTTGAATCTTGTTAATTATCCTGAGAAAAGTTGCAGTGCAAAAATACACTTGCCAACTCATTAGGCTACAGCTGAAAGTCTAGGGAGATGTGCTGATGCTTTCAAATACACAATCAGCTGCTTTCCCCCCTAGAATTACATGGAGAGGGTTGCTTTATACTCCTAAATTGTTACTATGTCTAGGAACCCTCTTTGGGTATTGTATCAGCCATCAAAATCACTGCAGCTCTTTTCCCTAGAAAAGCTAAATGGATGATTTGAACTGGGACAATTAGTTGGCAAAAGCTGTAATTGGAGCCACACTTCACTGTGGCAGCCCTCCTCCTGGCAGCATCCACATTTATATCCTGCTGTTCTGCTTTTGCTACCCAGTCAGCTAGTTGGATTTCTTTTGTCCTGAAAACTCAATTTAATGCCCAGGAGGAGGTCTGGTAGAAAAAGATCATAAATAGTCCTCTGGAGATCTGTGACCTTGCAGAGCTACTGGATCCTGCTCCACTGAAGCCACTGAAGTGCTGGTACTTTTTTGAGTAAAAGAGTGGTTCTGTAAGTGTGGAAGAGATGATGGGAGACAGCTTCTCTTGCATTGTTAATAAAAGGGATTAAAAATTACCATTATAAAAAAAGCCAAGGATAACGTTGCAGTGTTTCAGACTTAAGTTCTGTGAGGGAATATTTACTTGAACTATCTAAATTACAGTAATAGAGGAGAAGTGATCCCTGGAATGTTTTAATTAGTACCAATTTGTATACAAGATTCTTCCCTTTTACATAACCTATTTTTAGCCTTGTTTGAACAGAGGAAGTTGCTGTGTAAAGGAAGTTTCCTTATAAATCTTCAAGCTTATTTTTGTCAGTTCTATAATGCCTACAATTTAAAACTATTGCATACAAAATGCAGACCACCTCCACTGGATACTTATGCCAGGCCCTTGGTTTCTGGATTAATTTTGATTTAGTACAATGTCCTTCTCTATTGCCTTGGGATCATGTATCCATTAACTTCAGCCAGAATAACATTTATTTATTTGAAATGACTACTTATTTTTATTTTCTCTCTATTTCTGTAGTTCCCTTTGTGATATTTCTTCCTCATTGCACCACAAACACTTCCATTTTCTGACACTGTCGTGTAGTTTTAATGCAGTGTTTAATTATACTCTTCCTTTGCTTTTTTATTGGCTCTGTTATAATTTCTGCCTTGTTCCACCTTTATATTGCTCTGGTGATGGGAAATATGCTGCATTCTGGTAGTAGCAAGTGAAAAAAACTAGAAATTTCACAAAGATCTTTGCAGGTGAAACAAGTCCTATCTACACAGATCTCTGGTTTGGCGGTTTGTTTTTTGTTTTTTAAGAGAGAAACCCCAAATCCCTGTATATTATTTTTCCCCTCTATGCTCTAATCCAGTCTGAAGAGAACCTTGATGCAGAAATCAAGAGGTAAAATTCCCCAGCCTGTCTTACCCACCAAGTTTAGCTGTACAGCTGAAATAACAGGAAGTTAAATAATGGGCTGGTGAGTTGGACGTAGGTAGTTCATCAAAAGATTAACAAAACACACAGGATTCTGTAGGATGGTGGATGTGCATTAAGTACAAATATTATAAAATATGGAAATAAACAATATAATGTGTTGTATAACAAATACAGAAAATTATGAGTTTGGCTAGGATTCACTGGATTTGAATGTTTAGGTTCCTCTTGGTTGGCTGGTCACTAGCAAGCATTTTTGCCCTACTGAAGATACATTTATCTATTATTTTATGGGGTACCTTATTGATGTTGCATTGAACTTTGCGTGGCTAAGCAGGGCCCAGTGAGTCCAGTCCCTACAAGAAGAAGGATTAAAAACAGATTTTGGAGTAACCATTTGTACCGAAGGCATTTTGAAGTGCCCAATAATGAGGCAGCTGAGGTGCCAGTTGCCCCTGGAGTGCTGATGGTACCTAGGGGGACAGAGTGGCCAAGGAGGAGAAGAAAGAGTCCTGTATAAGCAGTGATTGAGAGCTTTATGAGGAGCTGATCACAGCAGTCTCTTCTCGCTTTAACTGAAGCAAATTTCCACCCCTTGGGTTAATAGGTACTGTGGTCACACGGCCCCTGTGTCTGATAGCTTCTTTGGGACAGGACTTCATGTGCAGGATTGTGAAGGTGCTATGCTATGCAAGGCCAATGTACAGGATGTTTTAGATGCTAGAAGAGAACAGTGGGAGGCCCTTTGGAGATGGATATCATTATACAGAAAAACCAAACCTGGGGTGTGCTGCCAAGAATATAGTTACAGAAGGGGTCGGATACTGTAGGAAAACACGGATACTAGCTGCAGGTGAAAAGGCAAGAGATCAAATCCTTTTTATGGAAGCCTGAACCCTTTAGGACATCATAGGAGAGTATGGGAGAGAGGGTTTCTGCCTCTGACAATAAGATAAAAATGAACATTTTATCTTTGGGGCTGTGAATTGTTCATGTTTTGTGTATGGCTTTTGCTATTTTAGCCCTTTATCAGTGTTCAGAATGGCTGCAGAGGCATAATATATTTGCTTTCTTTCTACATTTTTATTTTAAATTTTATACATACTGTCATTTGTTCTGCCACACTTAGAAGCAAAATTAACTTTATGGCTTTTTAGAGATATTTGATGATAGTGCTTTGAGTTATTGCGGTTGGCTGAAGAACAGTAACAAGGAGCTGAATAGGGTTTTGTTTCTCTTTAAGGTAACATGGAAAGATTCTATTACATGTCTGCTGTAGCATGAGGTATTTTGCACCCAAAGATATTTTACCTTCAATCTTCAAGAAAATAGCAAAACAGCAAAAATAGTTCTTAGCAGAGGAAATCTTCAGCTATTGTCTGTATCATGTGTGCGATAGTCTACATTTTAAAAGTGCCTGCATCTGAGAAATGTAAGAGTTAACAGATGTTAAGAGTTTTGATGCTGAAGATGCCAGGTTTAGTCCATGATAAATCTGCAGTGATTCTAACTGATGTATCTTATAGATTATTTCTTTGAAAACTGGAATTATAAATATTTTTACACACTCCTTTATACCAAGGAGTAGAGATCACCCATATGTGCACTTCAACAATCTTACTATCAGCCTTATGTTGGAGTCACATTGGAGGGCATCCAGCATATGGAATATTGACAAAACTTCTTGTTTGCCTTCACGCTGGAAAGGAATTCAGTTTTGTAATGGTTAGGGTGGAGAGAGGCAGAGTATAATTTCTGTTTCCCAGAGCTCACCAGCTGCTTGCTATTTACTCAGGAGAGGTGTTGCTGAGTTGGGAAATAATTTATTTAAAATATAGAAGAGTCTCCAAGTACAAAATCCAATCAGATTGTAGCCATAGAGATTGCTTGTTTGATAGTAGCATGTATAAAATATAATACAAAGATGTAGGGCTGTGATTGAGGAAGATAGGAAAAGAAGAAACAATTTGCAATAATAACTACAAATGAGAATGCTATTTTTTAGCTTGTGAGAGACCAGGAATATTTTTCAATATGGCTTCATTACCTACAGTTTCAAATAGATGCTCAAGTCAGAAGGTAATGCTGGGCTTTTTTTTTTTTTTCTTAAATAACCAGAGACTCCACTTTATTCCTGAACTGTAGTAATTCTGGCTCTGACTACAGTATTTCAGTTTCAGTAGTACTGTTTATGATTGCCTCCCTGGGCCTCTTTACACTGGACAGGTCATGCTGACTCTTTCATGGTACATCAGGTTTGTCCGTGTTTGCTAATTTTCTTCTTTATTATGCTATCATAGTTTGCTTAGTCTAGAGGCCATAATATATACATTCTCAGCTGTTATCAGTGAGAACTTCACCATATTTACCAAATGTATCTTCCAGCAATTTGTAAACACCGTGAATTACATACTGTGCTGGTAATAATACAGTAGTTGTAAGTAGAGTAAAACTAACTCTCTGCGTCAGAGTACTTGCAGGTATTTGACATCATAGCCTTACCAATTGCTGTGGTTTTACCAGTTACTCCATGAATTCCAAGAAAAGCAGGGTATCAAGAAACAGGAAAACACAGAAAAATAAGGAAAGTAAAATAAAAATACAAGCTTTTATTATTATTATTTCTCCAGATCATGAGGAAAAGAGCTGAGCACGTCCTCACGCTTTCTGTGATAGATTGTATTGTAGCAGAACTGTATTTGCAAAAGGTGGAGAGCTAGCGTGACTCACAGCAAAGAGGTCGGGTCAGAGCTGGGCAGAACAAGTTAGCCGCTGACGTGCGATCAGACAATGGCAAGTACCAGGAGGCAGGCAGGAAGCACACTGCAATTCTGGAACAGGATTTTGATACAAACAGGCTGCCTATGAGCACACAGTGGAGCCAAGGATTCCTGCTCTCTGATGTATAAAAATACTAGTCTGTTATTACCAAATTTTACACAGGTCACAAAACATTAATAAACATCAGAATATGGTTACAGACCTTAGTTGGTATTTAGTACTTTATGCATTCGAAGTGTGTTAGAAAAAATACAGTTATTAAGCCGAGAATGTTTTAAAGAGGAATGCAGACATGAGAGTGTCATTTTAGCAGTGAAGATCATCATATAGGATAGAATGGTTCTCTCTTCTTTATAACTTCCACACAGAAAATCTCTGTTTCTTCCTTCCCAGCAAAAAATAATTGCATAAAGGGGGATTAATTACTTAGATTTTTTTTTTTTGAGTACTAAAATAATCCAAGTTTAGCATCTTTATCAGAGGAAAACCTAGTGCTGTTCCCAAAATAGATAGTCTGTCTTTGGTCCTTTGCTGATGAAAGAGCTTGTTATAGGCCTTGGAGGAAGGAAAGATAAAGGATCATTCCTTTCAGCATCGTGTAAAGGTGAGAAAGCTTGTAAGGGATTTTTTTGTTGAAGGGTTGGATGGCATTTTACTTGGTGACACGTGTTCTGCTTTATTCTAGCTCACTAAGGCAATTTGTCATATACAATTCAGATGCCGTGGGGTAAATTCCTTCTATCCTTAAATTTATGATGGTATATGACAGACTAATTTTTCCTGTTGGTTGACTAATCTTTTTCAGTTTTATCCTCTACAAAGAATGTTAGCCTTGTTTCATTGGTGATGACTCTTATCTGATGTTTTGATTTCTTGTAGTCGTATACAAACACTCCTCTATTGATTGCTGTGATGTTACTGTGTGTTACTGGCTCCTAAATTCTTTCAAGTTACAATTTAATAGTTTTGCAACTTTACTGGTTCAGATACCTTCCTTTGGATGTTGGTGTTGTGTCCAGAGAAACCACTTTGCACAACTTAGCAATCTGTGCTTTTACCTGTTCCTTGTGCTAAGGTAGTTTTAGAAAGGCTATTCTGGTTGACGTGGCATATCCAAAGAGATTGTGTAGTTTAAAAATGTCTTTTGTTGTTGTCATGTATTTCTACTGATTCTGAGCTAATTTCACCAAAGTTAATGTAGCTTTATAATTAACTCTCAGAAAGAATTATTAGATCATCTACTGTGATCTCCTGTGTTTTGGAGAACATTATATCTGAAATTGGATGCTTCTGTATTTGGCTGAAGGACATCTGAATGCATTGAGGGATGGGAAATCCACCTCTTCTTTGGTAGTTTGTGGCACTGGTCAGTTACTGTAATGGTAAAAACGTGTGCCTTGCTTCTCTTCTGAATTTGGTTGATTACAGCTTTTCCTCCATCCCCTTTTTTTTTTTTTTTTTTATTTTTAACTTTTTAGTATTGTTTTTAAAAAGTGGAGACTCTAGCAGATCCAACGGCATTGTAGTTCAAACTCCCTAATGAAGATACAGGTATCTTCTACCTTCTTTCATTATCTGGCTCTCTCCACCATGGCAGAGAGCAATACAGAAGAGTGGTAGGCACTGACAGAGGCAGGACTTCTGAAATGCAGTTTCTTTTTTCCACCTCTTTCTTTCCCAAGAGGGAAGAACTATCATGGTGATACATTCTGTTGAATGAAGCTATCGTATTGCCATATGGGTTATTTCTGTTTCTCCTCATGAGGTCAAAACATTAAAATGCTTATTTGTGATCAAGGCTGTAAGTTTTTATTGGTGATGACTGCAGAGCATGTCTGTTGATTCAGCATACCCTTATCAAGTGGCTGGCACCTTCATCAGCTACTTGTTTTAGGAACTCAAGAGGTTGTATCTGGTCTATGCTGCTGCATTTAAGTTTGCCAGTTATGTCACATTAGGGCCCTAGTGCGTGCAACACAAGCACAATCTGAATCCAGCTTTATTGATGCCAAGTTAAGAAAAATATTTTTGTTGAAGTATCATGATGCAGAACTGATCTAATACATTGTAAGAATCATCATTCAAGATAAATCAGTCAGTGATTTGACTACAAGGGTGGAAGTGCCTTGCAGTCCGCTACCAATTTTGACCATCAATTAAGTCTCTGAGAAAGCTTTTTGTAATTAGTAAAAATATGCTTTTATATGCTTGGCACACCTGGTGTAAGTGGTTTTAGCAGGTGAATAACCTAGAATTTATTCCCCACCATGTCCATTACAGCTTCTTTGAACTCTCTGCATTACTAAGTGAATGACCTACTTCTTTGATCTAAAGTTAGTGTCTGCAGCTCCATATTTTTTTATGTGTTTCAAACTACGTCCACTTTTGCAACACTGGTGCTTGCTTTCATTATGCGATAAAGATGATTGTTTCTCCCTTTAGCAAATAACTTGCTGGGTTTAAATTATTTTCCTGTACATTGATCTAGAGGGAGAATGCCAACAGTTTGTTAGGGTTTAGGAGCACAGATTCCCCTGATTTTTCAAGTTCTATTTGTTCAGTTGAGAGTCCCACTATGCAGATGAGAGACCAGAATTTAATCTTCATGGTTCTTGTTTGTTAGCATGTATTTCATGGTAGATGTGGGGAAAACCCAGGGGAGACACGCAAATTCTTGCAAAAAAATTATTTGGCTCTCTAAGGAAGCTTGTGTGAGACACTGCTTTCAGTAACATCAAAATGAAACTGCACATACCAGACTTCTTCATTCATGCAGCCAAAGGAATAATAGGATTACCCTGCTTTGTTTTGCTTTTTCACCCTGGCATTAAATGAACTGAAACTTGATGTGTGAGTCTCTGGAAAATAAGGTCATCTGAAAAAGAGTTCATTGTCATTTTATTCTTATTCTTCTTAGGTGTTCACAGAGAAGTTCAGGTTTATCCAGATAACCATGGCAGAAGGTGGATTTGATCCTTGTGAATGCATTTGCTCACATGAACATGCAATGAGAAGACTGATTAATCTGGTAAGGATAACATGAGGATATTTGGAAGGGTGGTTATTCAGGCATTATTTCAGCTCTTGCAGATTTGCAGTTACTGATGCTTTTGATTCTGCTTATTCAGTTGCACTTACAGTCACAATCTGTGTATCTGACTTCCTGATGAGCTTTTGAACGGTTAATACAAATGATAGCTTTCTGTTTGTTTCCCAGGGCTGCATTTTGAAAGCATTGACAGTGTTTCTATTGAAATGTTCCTTTGTGACCCTTTTTTAGTCTGCATAAAACCAAAGAAACAACTCTGCAAACTCTTTTGAGTTCAAGCTGATACCACACATACGAAGTTCCACACACTTATGGCAAGATAACAATGTCTACATTTTTTAAACTAACCTTTACAAAGTTCTGAAGTTGAGAATCCAGTGATTTTGAGTTTTGAGTTCTGTCTCTTGCTGTGTAATTGATACGGTTGAGCAAATTCAAGCAAGGTATTTTACATTGCTGTAACTGTGGCCTGTAAAACAGCAATGATTCTTTGCTTCTGTGTGGAACTTAGTTCACTGTCCATTGAAGAAGCAGCTACTACAAAGTACTTTTTTTTTTTTCCCTAAGCAAAAGTACTTATTTTTTAAAATAACACTGACATTTTTTAACTGTTAGCAACTAAGTGAACTTGATTACAACTGTAATTTGGTTAAACTGTTTTTTAAGATCACATTGTGCATCAGCTTCATTTTACGTACTTCCCTATGTTGATTTTTCATAAACTTGGTTTTATCACATTTTCTTTTTTAGGGCCTAAATTAATGTCCTTTTAAGTTACTGAGTACACAGCTCCTCAAGGCAGTATGTGTGAAGAGCACCCTCTCTAGGATCAGGCCCTTCTTCAAGAGGTTTCTTATCAGTATTTTAGAAGGTTATCAGGGAAATATGGCATCCACTAGCTAATGATAAAGGTAGGGCTAATGTATAAGTCCCCAAAGAATGTATGTCTGGGAATAAGGAATCAATTTGTGGGCTTGCCCTTAAAAACAACCACTTACATATGCATACATCCACAAAAGAACAAACTTGTTTTAAACAGCACTTTGCAAGAGGTATATATAGCTCATTCTTGCAAATGTGTGGGTTTCACTCGTATAGCCTGACTTCACTCTGAACATAAAATCCTGAGTGTCCACACTTTACTGGCCTTGGAGGGCATTGTAGGTAATGTACTGCTTCATCTGGAGTGCCAGGGGACGAACCTAAAGCTGGGCAGATGCTGTACTTGTGTGTGCTCCTTGGGAGCTTGGCTGACTCCACTTTCCAGAACTACTTTGCTGAGAGTAAGCAGAATTCACCGTGCATGTCCATAACGCAGCACTGCAGAATCTGTGCTGTAGTGTTCTCACATTGCACCTGTAGGCCTGTGCACACAGAATGCCTCCTCAAAATCACACGGGCCACGCTGGGAGCCAGAATACCCCAGACCAGGCTCTCTTAGTGAGAGGGCTGTAGCAGCAGGAAATGACAAGCACTTGTCATCTCACAGGCCATGAGACCCTTGAGCTAAGAATCAAAGCTAGAGTTGCCAGATAGCCCAGATCCATGTAGTGGCCAGCTGCACCAAAGTCCAGAATGACACCAGACAAATAGAGCATGTCTGCATAGCCAATTCCATGTGCTTTATGGGCCTGGTACCATTTCTCTTTGGTAGTTACCAAGTGTGGTGCAGCCAGCGCTCTCTTGATAATCAAAATTCATTAGCGATTGACTCAGTTTCTTATTGGACAAGCAACAGGCTTGTTCGGGGGATGGAGGTGCAAGAAGTGAAAGGGACATGTGTCCATTTGTTGATGTTAACAGAATTGTTCAGGTGGTTGGTCATCTAGGCCAAGCTGCTTAAAGCAGGGTCAACAGTCAGTTCAGACCAGGTCATTCAGGGCTTTTATTCCAGCTGAGCCTTGAAAACCTCCAAGGATAGCAGTTCTGCAGTCGCTTGAGACAACCTGCTCCAATGTTTGACAGTGCTTGTGATAGAGAATGTTTTCTATCCGCTCTTTTTAGTTGAATGTATCATACCCTCTGCCATATAGCCCTGGAAGAGCCTGTCTCTGGTCTCTCGGTAACCTCCTTCTAAGTACTGTGGGTGCTGCTGTTAGATCCACCCAAAACCATCTCTTCTCTGTGCTGAACAAGCCCAGCTCCCCCTGCTGAATTCACTTCAGTCTGTAAATACATCTTGTGTAGGGGAGTTCAAGAGTGGATGCAGTATTCCAGATAGGGGTTTAAAGTGCTGAGTGTGAGTGTAATCACATCCTTCTGTGTACTTATGCTCTATTTAAAGGTCAATGCTATTGGCACAAGGGTGTAGAAAATTGAGGCTTCTGTGGAGCCTTTACATCAAGGCCAAGCTATCCTAACTCATACTTCCCAGTTAGAGGCACTATTTAAAAATCTGAGCTCTCCCTGCTACCCCCATATGGACACTTGTACACATGTTCTTTCCCAAGAAGAATTTTCCTCTTGTCCTCCATGTGACATTTGTGCTGTATCCCAGGGTTGTGTTGATTCTGGACCTTGAGCCTTCTGGACACATGCTGACACAGTGACAAAGCTTCTGAAAGGTGGGAGGGAGAAAGGAGGATGCGTGTTGGCTACCCTTTTCTCTGAGGCTCGTTGGATGCGAATCTGAACCAGTACGGTTCAGACTTTAACTCCCCGTTCAGCATTTTTAGTATTTTCCTTTTTTGCTAGAAGATATTGACAGGTAATGACACCAGTCAGCCAGTTCACTTTATGCTGTGGCTGGAGGATTCTAGGTATGAAGAATTTAGATGAGTCAGAAGAAACACCGCAGTTCCTGGGCTGCTCCATGCAGTGTAAAGTGGGTGCAAATGGATCATCTGGAGGCACAGTAGTTCCTGCACTGGGAATGTAAACAGAGCACATCATAGGTACACACTCTTGGGCAGTCACCAAGACCAGTCTAACATCGTTCCTGTGTAGTTGCAGGAATGGATTTTATAGCTCAGTGTCCAACTTCCAAAAAGATCATACCAATTAGCACTTGAAACTGGGAGAAGGGAAAACGCCAGATTTCATCTATCCTAAAAAGCAAAACAGATGCTTCTAAGTATTTATAAGGGCAAATTCAGCAGAATCTAGAAAGGAAAAGTCTCAGTCAGCAGCCAGACTATCCTCAAGTAACCTGTTGCATTATTTTAGCAGGAGACTTGCTAAGCCTTCATTATTGCTTCTGTAACTTTTATACTTCAGTAAGAGTTTTTTTTCTAAGTGGCTGTTTTGTCACTCAGTCTTACACAACATAGGCAAACAGGAGTTTTACTGTTTGTTTTAAAAGGAACCCTTAGACGTCAGTTCTGAAAGTTGTTGAGTCCCGCAAGTCTCAGTGGAGACTGGGTACCCACTACCTCTAAATGTTGAATCAACAAAACCTTTACCTCAAAACCATTGTGATACAAGAAAGCAAGGCAATCTGTACTTGATCAGGCTGTACAACATGCTGTATACCCAGAATGGTTCACTCTACAAACTTAATTCTTGATTCTTTTTAACTTCGGTAGGTGTAAAACACACCAGAGCACATTTGAATGGTCTCATAGCTGGGCGTAATTGTCAGGACTTCAGAGCAAATTGCATAACAAGGTGATTGTAATTATTTCCAGACTGAGCGCTGTAAATCCATAAGTTTAGAGTTAAATTTAACAGAATAACAATGTAATTATAAATGATGCCCAAGTGTGGAAATGTACTTTTAGGATTCTTCAGTCCAGTAATGACATTGTGCAAAAACCCCATAATTGGTGTAGATTTGTAATAACTTGCTTAAAGTTATTTAAACTTCAGGGGTTAAAGTAAACTAATTTTTTGGACTAATTTGTGTCATAGAACAACGCTGGTAAGAATTAAGGCTTCTGCTAATGAAAAAGGCACGATGTATTCAGTTATGACTGTTACATGTAGAATTAAAAATACATATTCAAATACATGGGATTTCTGTTAAGAATTAACTGTATGGGAAATTTGAATGACGCTGCCGTGACAAGGTCAGAAGGAGGTCGCAAAGTCTGACTCTATAACTGAAGTTCTTGTTTTAACTCCCAACATGTTACTTTTAATTTCTAATTTAATTGGTCTATTTACTTTAAAGTTCTAAGAAAATGTATTTGGCATTCAAAGTACAATTTGTGGATGAATACGTTGTATTTTTTATATATACCTTATAGTTCAAATCTCTACTTGAAATGCAGACTTCAGTTCATCTTGTCATTACAATTAATATTTTTACAATGAAAAAAGAGAAGCAATTGTCATTTGAACTCTTCTTCCTCTCTGCTATTAGCAACACCACAGAAAATTACAAACAAGAAAGCTGTTTGTTTTTAAAAAGCCTAACTCTCACTAAGCTACATGGCTTGTTTATTTTTCTGTCCTTCATTTTGCTTGACTAAGCAAGGGTTTATTGTTTTTTTTCTTCATAATTCATAATACCATGAAGATTTTATAGATAGTGGACTATATATCTCAAATGCACGTTTAAAATATTTTTTTTTTCCTGCTTATTAGATAAACTGGGGGATGTTGTTCATACCCGTGGTTCCTAGAACTTACATATACATGCTTAAGTGGCATTGAGTTCTCTTATCCTGAATGGTCTATCATTTTCCTGAAGTGGATTTTTCAGGTTTCCCGTTGGTGTCAAAATATGAAAATTTTGCACACGGTAAAATTCTGTAGTATGGCTACTGTGAATAATAAATATTATGATTTCCAAACATTCCCTAGGAAACAACAGAAACCTAAAGTCTTTGGATGTAACTTCATAAATACAATTTCTTGTACGTAATACCCATAGCAACATTTGTTATGATTTGGTATTGTTGTGCAACAATTTGACTGTTGTACGCTGGGCTCACTATTTGCTCTATGGATATATCAGATAATTGGGGACGTCCATGAGAGGAAATAAGCGTCGAAGAAAAATATCACAAGACTTTCCATCCTCTCCAGATACACAAGAATTGTCAAAAGACAATGACAGGTCTGTTAGCTTGTATGACTGTTCAGTCTCCTCCATCTGCAAAACTTGTTTTGACAAGAAGAGCCAAAGTTCAAGAATGAAGAACAAAAAATGTTATCAAGTACTTTAAAGGGGGAAAACTGTCAGACAAGGGGCCATTTGTTTGAAAGAAACATAGTGAAGGACATACTGTGATATCCAGAGGAGGAACTGGTTCCTGTCTTAGTTGTGGTAGAAATAGCAAATCTCTGGATAAGAGTGATGTTATACTTAAACCTTTTTATTTCTCTTTTTTTCACTACTTCTGTAAAATAAAAATCTGATTGCACTATGTTACTCCTCTGGACTTTGGTGCCCTCTTAGTGAGCATGGCTGATCCATGGACTATCTTAGCCCAAGGCTCAGGTCAAGCCTGAAAACTAAACTGAAATCAGAGTCTGTGGTGGCGGGAAATAAACATGCATAGACCATTGTTCATGAAGCCTGTATATGACTGCTCAGGGTGGCCAGAAATGTCAAAGCAAGCCAGTAACACACACAACTTTGTATGACGTAAATGTTCTTTTTTTTTTCCCTTGTGATACAGTATTACTAGCTTTACAGAAACTGTTGACTTCAGAATTCTCTCATACTAGTTTATATGAAAATGAGCAATATGTTCTTTAACTCAAACAATTTCTAATTCTGTAGTACAAAAGAACCCATTTGGATGGACTGCCAGTAGTTCTACTGTAGAGATTTGATGGCCCTACAAGCCTCTGTGGGAATGACAACCTTGTGTTTTGTTCTTCTGTAGCTAATTACAAAGTAATGGCCCATGTCTAGTAATGTTGCTATATCAGAAGGCTTTAATGTCTCAATAACTCTGGGGAATACAAAGAAATAATTCTTTATTTTAATCTCTCTCGTATTTTGAGGTGTCACTAGATTTTATGGCAAAAGTTGCAAATTCTTGAACTATTTCATCACAATGGGTTCAAACACTCATTTGTCAACGAAGTTTCCACATAATTCTCCTGGCTAGGTCATTTTAGTGTCTTAGCATTACAAACTGGCATAGTCTGAAATAGTATTCAGTGTAGCCATGAATCTTGGCTGAGGGAAACTTTGTGCAAACAGCACAGAATAAACACAGATGACTAAAATAGACCTACGTTGTGTGCTGCAAATGGTTGAAAAGCTCTCAAGATGTCAGCACAACTAAGTCTGACTTACATAGTCCCTCAGGAAACCAGCAAACGTGAGTTACCTTACTGACGTGGCCTTCTGCTGAAAGCAGCCCAGAACTACAGTGAATACATTAGTGATAATTTAATGTGACCACCTAAACATGGAGGTTGCCCTGGAGAATTCTGAACACATGTTCCACAGCATTTGCCTTCTCATTATATATGTCTTTTTTTTTTTAATAGCAGTTGCTACTTCTTCTAGCTTATGGTCCTTCTTTGCCAACCACACCAAGAGCAGGAAATTGCATTTTGATCTTACTTTCCCCTTTATTTCCAGCCCTGTGCCTTCAGTTCCCAATTTCTTGGTGTTCAAGCTGGTTCAGAAAGGACCTTTCCCAACAGCTGAACCTTAGGGTGCTCATTAGGACAAAGAAGCTATCATCCTTCAGAGATGCACCTCTTAAGACACTGGGCCAAAAACATATACCACAAGGTTGGAGGAGCAGGGTGTGAGCCTGTTCTGAGCAGCCTTGCTCTGCTGACTTCCATTTCCTCATCTTTGTTGGATGCTCAAGGTGCTCATGTTGCACAGGTTAAGGCCCCGAAACTGTACCACAGAATTCATGCACTAATGGGCTTTAACCTAGAAACTAGTTCTAGATCAAGCAGTATAAACGGAGACTATTTCTAGACAGGGAAGCAGATGATTGAGAAAAAAAAAAAAAAAAGCTATGAAAAGTGGTGCCCTCTTGGGTCTGTGTCCCATGGAGACCAGTTTTTCCTGTAAGAGGTTAG